>JAQZBX010013399.1:0-39922 GCA_029593785.1 Cabassous unicinctus | reverse complement strand
TTTAATGACAAGAGAATTACCAAATATTTTAGGGATTACTGAATTTCTAAACCTGCAAAAGAGAAATAGAAAATAACAGTAATTTTGTATAAATATTTAATTTACATATACACAGGCATAAGATTAGTCTAGAAGACTATAAATAAATCTATCTAAAAGGTTAGGATGTTTAAATTTTCTTTAACATTTTAAAATATATTCTAAATTATCTCAATGTTTACATATACTCTTTTCTTTTAATTAATGATATATGAAAAATTTACTCTGCTTTAAGAACAAATAATTAAATACTATTTTTCCTGTTTATATATTTGTTTGTTTATGAGTAAGATTATCCAAGAGCATTTATATACCACCAGTGAATGTTTTAATAACAAAAGCTATTGTATATTCAAAATTTTGCAAGAATGTAGTATTCTGATGACAGTGGCTAAAAGTTATTATTACCATAGAAATTCTTTCCATTCATCATCTGTTTTAATCTTTATAATCACTCTATGGACTTAAATTTATTATTTTTCTTATACAACTGAGGAAACTGGATTTTAAGTGGCAGTAACTTACTAAGGGATATACATCTAAAAGCCAGCAGATCTAGAATCTGAACCCTTGATTGGCCATTTCAAATCAGCACTCTATGATATTGCTATATTTCTTAAACAGAATTAATGTACTGACTTTTGAAAGTCCTCTCAATAATAAATTAATGTGAAATTGGAACATTCTTGGGGATTTCTATGATACAATTTGTAAAATAAGTGTGCTTTTTCAATAGTTCCCCTAAAATACACATATATTTTAATCTCAGGCTTAACACATAGTGCATGTATTCCAATTACTATGTAGGTTTCTGTAAACATATGCTTGGACATGTTTCAGATCATGTGTAGTGAAGTGGAGGATGGCTCACCAGAAATGCTAACTAATTAAAAGATACTTGAATGTATAGAGATATACAAATTAAATACCCAACTAGGAATGAAAGAAAAGATGTACTTGAAAGTTGAGCATCATTGTCATTTCAAATGCCTGGAGCCCTCTCTCCTCTGCATGACTCTAATGACAGCATTTTTTACTTCTTTGTTCCTAAGCGTATAAATGAATGGATTCAGCATGGAGATCATAATAGTGTAAAACACACACCACTTGATCCTTTCCCAAGGAGTAGGGCTTCTTTGGTTTTAATAAGAAAAAAATAATGGTTCCATAAAACATAGTGACACCCAGAAGGTGAGAAGCACAAGTAGAGAAGGCTTTGTGCTTTCCTGAAGTGGAGTTAATTTCCAGGATAGTAGACAAAATGCACACATAGGACATAGAGAGTGTAATAAGAGACACAGATATAGTTAAGACAGCAAAAATGTGTGTTGTGATTTCAGTGTCATGTGTGTAAGTACAGGACAGGGCTAAATGTGGGTGTAAATCACAGAAAAAATGATAGATTACATTGGATTTGTAGAAGTGCAAACTGTTCATGGAAAGAAACATGGCTAAGTAGTTAATAAATCCAAATAGTAGGACCCCGTGATGAGGACACAGCAGAGTCTTGTGGACATAATAACCTGGTAATCAAGAGTGGTGCAGATAGCTACATAGAGTCATAGGCCATTGAAGAGAGGAAGAAAAATTCTGTGGCACCAAAGAAGACAAAAAAAGACATTTGCATGAAGCATCCCATACATGAAATAGACATTTTAGAATTCATGAAGTTCTCTAAGGTTTTAGGTATGATGACAGTTGACTAACTGATATCAAGGAATGACAGATGACTGAGGCCAAAATACATGGGGATGTGAAGCTGGAGATCAAGGCAAATTATCAGTATCATCCCTAAATTCCCCAGCACAGTTTTCAGGTATATGAGGAGAAACAGCAAGAAAAGGACCTGCTGGATCTCTTCAGAATCTGTCACTCCCATAAAGATGAAGTCAGGCACATTTTTGCTATTCCTATATTCCATATTATTCAAGTGTTGTAAACTATTGATAAATCAAGGGTGATATTTAGCATGAATGACTTCAAAACCGTTTCATTAACATGAATGAACAGGAATTGTAAAAGTTAGTTTTCATTCTGGAAATTCATATTAAAGAGGAATTTGCAAACTATTACTGAAAACCAAACAGTTTGACTTCCCAATATAAATTAGGTGTAAATCGTTATTTACATATTATAAGTAGAAACTCATCTATTTCATAATTAGAATTACCTTGAAACTATTATAAATACCTACTTTTATTAACAGATATATCTAGATGAAATATTATGCCATAGATTTCACTACTGTACACATTGTTAGGTGATAATAAGGGCACAGAAATTTAACTAAATTATCCAGAGTCAAAAATAACTGCTGACTCTGTGATTTTCCAAAGATTGGTTGGGTCCAGAGATCACACACATAATACTATATTCCTTCTTATATTTAAGTTCAGAAAAGAGAAAAAAGGCTGGATAGATAAAAACCAATGATAAAGAGTTTTAATTCATCATCTACTATTCTTTTGTATCTGATATTATTTGATACAAATAGCAGATCAGAAATTAAAACCTTAGGCTAATTTACTGAGGTGTATTGATATTATATATCACACATTATTATTATTTTTAGAAGGCATGCTTTTAAGTGATTATTAAAAATAAATTTCCTCCAAAAATTGTAATTTCAATATATGTACATTGCTTAGTGATGTGGAATAAAAATTCTATATTTTCATGTTTATGCATTCTGGCATTACTTAGGTAAGGCCTCTACAATGTGTATGTTCTCCATATACTTCTAATAATATCCCAATTGTTAAGATAATGAAAAATTCTCTAAATTTGAGTATAATACATACCATGAGCCTAAAACTGATGAAAAACTTCTTCCAGAATTGTCTGTCTAGAATTTTTGTCATCCTAAGATTTTTCTCAAAAATAAAATACAGAAAGAATTTAAAGAGCCAGATGATTATGCTATGTAATATGTTTCCTTTGAGATAACCTGTTTAATTTTTGAGCATGCATTTTTGTAGTTGTTCCTAGGTAAAATAAATTAATATAAAAATTTTTTTCAAGTTCTGGTCAAATAGAAAATTCACCTGGAAATTATATCTCCCAAATATACCAGGGAGCTACTGTGATCACAAGCAGTTCAGAATATCCCTTGCTTTTAACCCTGATAATGACACGGCACCTCTTATACTAGGGATTACTGATAATGCAACATTTGGTCATTCCTGGGACCAATTCCAAGGCAGATTGCTTGACCTTATTCCAAGGAGAAAAGTTCAAGGACTAATGAATCCATGTTAGGTTTGTAACACATAGTTTTCCTCCCCTTAGAAGCCACATGATATTGAACATCATTTTTCAGTAATCTTTTGTGATCCTCTATTTGATGTCTGGTTAAAATAGAAGGCATTTCTAGAGAAAAACTTAATCTTTGCTAAAGGACCAGAACATTAACCACCAGGGGTGGAATAGCTCATTTTCACAATTTAACATTTTATAATTAAAAACGTGGCACTATAATAGGGAGGAAGCTTTGTTCATTACACAAAAATTACAATACAATAAAATTCAAAAATCAAAATGAAGTCATTCATAAATGTTGCTATTCTTAAATATATTTTCCTCCAATCTTTGCCTTTGTATATATATATTCTTGTTATAGCATATATTTATGTATTCACAGAATTTTTATACAACTATATTTTTAGTCACATATTGATTTTATTAATTATTTATAATATACCTATATCTTTGTTAAATTCCATTTTGTTCATTTGCATTGGCTGCTTCTCCATAACTAACTTTTTTCTAGAAGTGTACACTAGCCAATGAATGGATAAATTTGAGGCATCAAAAGGAAAACGTGGTGGGGTTTCTCCAGTCAGGTTTGGCAGTGTCATCTAATTCATCTACACAGAAGATATTTTGTTACATTCAGCCACAACAATGTTTGTGCAACTTGTTTTATGATTTTGTTTTTCTTGGTTTTTATTTTATTAAAAGGGCCATAAGAAAAGAAAGTAAAAGACAGTACTGAAATAAGAAAAGATTTTATAATTAATTTAAAGGCAAAAATTTAAAAAATAAAGCATTCATTGAAATGCTTTATTGTGACTCGTGCATTAATTAATGATAATTAAATAAAATTTCATTAGATGTATAAGCAACTCGTACAAGAAAAACTGTTTACACCCCAGAATTTCAGGAGGTTATTTGATTTAGGCTCATGGAATCACAACATTATATATTACATATTTGATGAACTTTTGGAAACACCATTATTTTCTTCATCAGAAAATCACTGATATTGAAAAAAGCATATTTGGAGTTTAAAAAGACACAGCATATATTCATTTCACAATTGGTGATCTTTGGGATTAAACCAAATGAGGGACTAATGGAGATGTTCTATGTCAATGCCACCTCAGTAGGGTCTCCTTACTACTTGCAAAATCACGAGAAATTTTTATTTCCCAACATTGAAATAATTTTTTTGGTCATTATGTGTACTTTAAATAATGTAAGTAAATGTGGAAGAAATAATAATTTACAAAAGTGATTTTATGATGAATCTTTTTGCTGTATTTTTATTCATGAGATTTCAATACATCTTTTTTAAACAATTTTATTCACATACCAAATAATTCATCCAAAATGTACAATCAATGGTTCTAAGTTTCATCACATAGTTGTGTATCATCACATAATTTTAGAACCTTTTCATTACTCTGGTTTATTGAGTTCTTCTATTTCTTCTATAGTCAGAATATATTGTTTATTATGTAGGAAATTATCCATTTCATCTAGGTTTTCTAATTTGTTGTTCATAGTTCTTCTCATGATCTTTTTTAGATCTGTTGGGTCAGTAGTAGTAAATCCCCTCTCATTTCTGATTTAATTTATTTGCATGTCCTCTCTTTTCTTTGTGATTTTATCTAAGTATTTTTTCTATTTTATTCATTCTGTCTTTGAACCAGCTTTTGGTTTTGTTGATAATATCTAATGTTTTATATTCACAATTTCATTTATTTCTGCTCTAATTTTTATTATTTCTTTCCTCCTGCTTTGGGTTTAGTGTGCTGTTCTCTTTCTAGTTTCTACAGGTATGCAGTTAGGTGTTCAATTTACTTCTTTCCCTTTTTAAATGTAGGCATTTAGGGTTATAAACTTCCTTTTGTTTCATCCCATAACTTTTGATATGCTGTGTGCTTGTTTTAATTTGTCTCAAGAAATGTACTGATATGTCTTATAATTTCTTCTTTGTCCCACTGAATATTTATGAGTGTGTTGTTTAATGTCTGTTCATTTGTGAATTTTCCAGTTATCAACCTGTTATTGAATTCCAGTTTCATTCCATTATGATCAGAGAAAGTGCTTTTTATAATTTCCATCTTTTAAAATTTATTGAGAGCTGTTTTTCTGCAAAACATGGGGCCTATACTGGAGAATGTTACGTGAGAACTTGAGAAGAATATAACTCCTGCTCTTTTGGTATGATGTTCTCTCTATTAACGACGTTGGTGTATTGAAGTATCCAACCATTAATGTAGAGACATTAATTTCTATCTTCAGTTTTGCCAGTGTTTGCCTCATGTATTTTTGGTTAGGTGCATAAATATTTATGATTTTATGTCTTCTTGGTGGAGTGCCTCTTTTATTAATATTTAAGTCTTTCTTTGTCTCTTGTATCAGTTTTGCATTTAAAGTCTATTTTATCTACTATTAGTACAGCTACTCCTGCTTTTTTTCTGGTTACTGTTTGCATGTAATACCTTTTTTCATCCTCTCAGTTTCAACAAATTTGCATCTAAGGTGATTCTCTTATAGACAGCAATTAGATGGCTTATATTTATTTATTTTTATCCATTCTGTCAGTCTCTGTATTTTGATTGGTGATTTTAATCTATTAACATTCTATGTTATTACCGTAACAGAAGTACATACTTCAACCATTTTAATCTTTGGCTTTCATTTGTCAAACTTTATTTTATCTCTTTTTTTTTTTTTACCCTTTTATTTACTCTTAATGATAATCTTCATTTCTACATTCTCCCCCAAGTCTCTCCCTCCTGTCTTTTCATTTCAGCCTGCAGAAGTCCCTTTAGTATTTCTTTTAGGGCAGATCTGTTTTAAGTGAATTGTATCAGTTTCTGTTTATTGGTGAATATTATTAACTTACCCTCATTTTTGAAGAAAAGTTTTACCTGATAAAGAACTGTTGTTTGGTATTTTTCATTTTCAATACCTTAAATATATCATACCACTACCTTCTTGACTCCATGTTTTCTGATGAGAATTCATCACTTAATCTTCTTGAGTCCCTTGTATGTGATAAATCACTTTTCTCTTGCTGCTTTCTGAGTTCTCTCTTTATAATTGTCATTTGACATTCTGATATGTGTGTGTCCAAGAGTAGGCCAATTCATATTTATTCTGTGTGGATTATGTTGCACTACAGCGACATGTCTTTCATAAAAATTGGAAAATTTTCAGCCGTTATTTTCCCAAATATTCTTTCCGCCTCTTTTCCCTCCTCTTCTCCTTGTGGGACACCCATGATGCATATATTTGGGCACATCATACTATCATTCAATTCCTTGAGACCATGCTCAATTTTACCTTCCTCTATCTGTTCTTCTGTCTGTTCAATTTCAAAAGTCCTGTTTGCAACCTTCCTCATCCTTTCTTCAGCCAGTTCAAATCAGATTTTGCATAACTAATGTATTTTTAATCTCATCTATTGTTTTTTATTCATAAGTTCTGTTACTTTTATTTGTAGGCTTTCAAATTCTTCTTTATGCTCACCCATTTTCTTCTTAATATCCTTTATCTCTTTAGCCATAGTTCCTTCATCTCTTTGAATTGATTTGGGAGATTTGTTTGAACATCACTGATTAATTGTTTCAAATTTGCTGTATTGTTTGATGTTTTAATTTGTAACTTTGATTGGGTCAAATCTTTCTGTTTCTTAGTATGACTTGTAATTTTTTGCTGTTGTCTTGCATCAGCTTTTCTTGCTGAGATTACTCTGAGGGTAATATGTCTCTTGCCTAGGGTTTCCTCATTGATTAGGTTTCTGTTAAAACTCTTCTTTGACACTTGTTTCAACTTATTCTAAAACTTATGGTAACTCATGTTTAATAGATCAGTTTTTTTCCCAGCTGTCTCCTCTGATTCTTGCCCTGGATATATGGATTATTTTTTGAGATTCACTATTTGTGCAATTGTTTCATCCCATGAGAAAACATCCTCTCCCCTGTTCCTCCTCTGTGAATCCTGATCTGTTCTGTTTCCTTTTGATATGACTCTATACATCTTTAACAGTCCTTTCATTGTCTATATCTGCTTTAATCTGGAGGCCTAATTCTTGAAGGAGGGTACCCCTGGAGAGGACTATTTTAAGCCAGTTTATTGAAGTTGAAGCAGGGCCAGGGACCCATGAAAGGAATGCATGTAAGTTCTCAAGTGCCCTGGGTGGGAGACCCAGAAAAACACAAACTTCTCTATTTTGTCTCCCAGAATATGTGATTTTCTGGCCTGTCTAGTACATAGCACTATTCTGCCAACTGTTCCCCACATCTGTAAGGTGTTGTATTAGTCTGCCAATGGGGTGCTGATGCAAAGTGCCAGAAATCTGTTGGATTTTATAAAGGGCATTTACTTCCTTTCTGGGCTTTCTCTCTCTCAGTTGCAGGCTGGCACAGGGCTTCTCTCTCCTGGCATAGGGCTCATTTCTTTCCAGGCTTTCTATATAGTTCTCAGTTCTCTTCCCAAGGTCAGCTGTAAGCTATCAGGCAAAAGGTCCATTTTCCCCCAGGGCTTTAGCTGTTTGAGTCTTCTCCTTTCTGTTACATGACAGGATCAAAAATGACAAAATTCTCTCCTTTCTGCGTCTTCTTGAGTAAGTGTCCATTTATATCAGCCCCCCCCAGAGGGTGGGGACTAAACCTGAGTTATACTTCACTGATGTGGTCGAATCTGTGGGCTGGAGCTGCCACCCACCTTAAATGCTGGGGCAAACTCACAGTCTCTGTACACATGGGTGGCGTCCTTCTCTTGACCCAAGGAAATGTATCAATTCCCGACCTCAGCTTCCATAGTTTTCCTCTTAAAGCTGTTTTCCCTTCCATCTCTTCCTTCCATGCCTCTTTTAGTCTAAGATGACAGTGTTTTTGTTCATACTGAACTCACAAAAAGTTTGTCAGTTTAGCATGCAGGAGACAGGGGTCCAAGCCATCAGACAGTAAGACTTGCCACAAGTCTTTCCTGGATAACTGCATTTTCAATACTGACTTACAAGTTCCGAATTTAGCTAATTCCTTAAATGGGGCACTATTTTCTGGGGCCTTGATTTCTAAAGGCTTGGAATTTCTGGAATCAATCTCTGATTTCTCTATATCCGAAAATTCAGTTCTCAGCTTACCTTTTTCCTTTCATATTTTGCTATAAGCTGCGAGGAGAAACCAGGCTGCATGCTCTAAATTTGCTTTGGAAAGCACTTCAGCAAAATATCCAACCTTATTATTTTCAAATTCTGCCTTCCATATAACATCAGGCATCAATCTTGCTAAGTTATCTGAAACTTTAAAACATAAGTCACCTTCCTCCAGTTCTCAATATTAGTTTAACAATTTCTTTCTAAGGCCTTATCAGAAATAACTTTTGGCTCTAGATTCCTACCAACACTTTCTTCAAAGCAATCTAGGCATTTTCCATTAATCATCTCACAATTCCTCCAAAATATATCCTTTACCCATTTATAAAACCATTCCAGCATTTTTGATATTTGCATCAGATGAGTACCCCACTCCCAGTACCAAAAACTGTATTAGTTTGGTAAAGGGGTGCTTATGCAAAGTACCAGAAATCTGTTGGGTTTTATAGAGTGTATATATTTTTGGTAAAAGCTTACAGTTACAAGGCCCTAAAGAATTCAACTAAAAGTTGCTTTTTCACCAAAGTCAGTTGCCACGTGTTGAAAAAAGATGGTTGCTGATCTATACAAGGGTTCAGGCTTCTCCTTTCTGGGCTTCCTCTCTCCCCTGTTATAGGGTTCATTTCTTTCTGAACCTTCTATATCATTCTCAGTTCTCTTTCCAAGGTCAGCTGTAATTTATCAGACAAATAGCCCATCTCTCCCAGGGCTTTAGCTGTTTGAACCTTCTTCTTTCTGTCACATGACAGGATCAAAAATTACAAAGTTCTCTCCTCTGTGTGTCTTCTTGATTGAGCATTCAATTATATCAGCCTGCCAAGGTGGTGGTGACTCAAACTGAGACACACCTTACTGATGTGGTCAAATCAAAAGCTCTAAATTAATTTTATCAAGTAAACTTAATCAGTGGGCTCTCACTGAATTTAATACAATGAAAGGTTGTCATACCCAGAGGAATAGATAAGTTTGTAAATATAATCTTTATCTTTTTAGGATTCACAAACATATTCTCAAACTGTCACAGGTAGTACTGTGTCTTTATTTTCAACCCACTCCACCCTTACTGTGGTATGTTTGCAACACAGCCTCTTAGCTGCATTTGGCGTGGATAGGTTGAAACTAATGCTCAGATCCCAGACCCAGGGATATGAATTCTCTATTCAAAAGCTGCAATTGCTCTATATCATGACCCCTTCTTTTCTTGGGAAAGAGCCTCCCTTCAGCAAATTTTTCCTCACCACAGTGAGAAGTTACTCTGTCTGTAAATCTGTCCCTCTACCTCTCCTGCATTGGGCGAAGCTGAAACAGAGACTGTGGGCTGAATTCTGTCCTGGGTGAATTTGGATCCCAGTATTCTGAATGTGCTATGTAAAAGACACAGTGTGTGCCTGGCTGTACTTGCCCCTTTTCTTGGGGAGGAGCTGCATTTCAGAAAACCTGCGAAGTTACTGTGTCTTAAATGAGCCTCACTTTCTCTACTGCTGGGGGTGAGGTTGAGATGGTGGCCCCTGGCTGTTTTCTGTACATATTTTTCTTATTTTCTTATTACATATAGATATCATATAGTTGGGACTTACATTTTTAAAATATATTTTTGTTTATTTTAAAAAGATACTTAGATTACATAAAATGTTACCTAAAAAATTATAGGGATTCCCATAAGCCCCAATCCCCAGACCTCCCAATTTCCCCACATTAACAACTTCTTTCATTAGTGTGGCACATTAATTGCAATTGATGAACACATTTTTGAGAATTGCAACTAAGCATGGATTACAGTTTGCACTTTCTCCCACTCAATTCTGTAGGTTATGGCAGGATACATAATGGACTGTATCTGTCATTGCAATGTCATTCACGTCAATTCCAAGTCCTGAAAATGCCCCAATATTACACCTCTTTTTCTCTCTCCTTGACTTCAGCACCTCCAGTAGCCACTGTCTCCACATCAATGACATAAATTCTTCTATTGCTAGAATCACAATAAGTCTGTAGTAGAATATCTGTAAGTCCACTCTAGTCTATATTTTATTCCCCAATCTTGAGGATTCTGGGATGGTGATGCCCACTCCTCCTCTAAATGAGAGGGGACTTGGATCCCATATGGTTGATGGATAGGACTCTCATGCTTGCAGTTGTAGACCCTCTCAGTTCCTTGGTGTAGTGGTTGTCCATCCTAAACTCCTTGTTAGATTTCCTGGGTGAGTCCAATGAAATGGAGAGTAGGTTTTGCAACTCTCCTGAGGCACAGTGCCCAGCTGACACATGGAAAGCCTAGAGATTCATGTCCCTTGGACATACACCTACCAACTCCAGCACCAACTATAGGTTCAAATAAAAGGCACAGAAGAATCATGTGTAAAGAAGTCATATCTGAGTCCAATTCTGTCACCCTTGGGAGCACAATCTCCAAAGAAGGGCCCACTGGCAAGGCACCAAACTCTGGAACTATCTGCCATGAACACAGGACCTGGGTATTTCTGGAGCCCTCAGGAGTCCCACTGTTTGAAGTAGTATCTACTTTGACCATCTATGAGATTCTGTTGAGATATGCATAAGCGTTAGCTTGCTGATGACCTCTGGATTCACTTTAAAGTCTCTTAGCCATATAAAATCATTTGTCTTGACCTTTCCCCCCTTTTATTCAAGGACTTTTTCTAGTTGTATCACCAGCTGGTGCTTTGGTAGTAATCCTTTGTTGCCAGGGAGGCTCATCCCTGGGGGTGATGTCTCTTGCTCGGGGGAAGGTAATGCATTAATATGCTGAGTTTGGCTTAAAGAAAGGCCACATTCGAGCAAAAAGGAGGCTTTCAAGAGATAACTCTTAGGCACCCTACAACACTAGGCTAAGTTGCAAATTGAAAAGCAAAAGGCTCATAAGCATAATCATCATTATCAAGGGCCCATCAATAGACCATGCTTCTTCACTAGTCATTGCCCCTGTATGTGGGGGATTGTTGCTATTCCATTAGAGAATGTGGCAGAGCTTCCTAGGATGGGGATTCAATAATCATTCAGTTGTGTGAATATCTACCCACTGTAGCAATGCCCCATGAACATTTGAAAATGTTTACATACCTTATATATATATATGCCCAGGGGAACTTCCTCCCATGTATCCCCCATCACTGTCACCTCATACAATTGGTCATCCCCTGCTATAGTTTTAACCCTTCTGTGATCCAAAACTTCTTCAAATATGAAGCCAAGAATATTGCCAAATTCAATTAATAGGAAAATGAAATAATAATGTTAGTTTTAAACACAAGAAATAAAATACATAATAATTTAGAGAAAATAAAACTAAAATAAAGTAAAAAAATTAGAGTATTTAAAAAAATGAAAAAATTAAAATAATTTTTTTTAATGTTTTGCCTTTCATCACTGTAATGTCTGTTATCCTGTATGTACAGTAGCATTTTCTTCCATTTCTTCCCCAGTGTCTTACTTTTCTTCATTTTGTCTTTAATGTAGTTTTAGTTCACAGTAAAGTCACATACAGAATATAGGGGACTCCCATGTACCCAACATCTTCTCCCTTTTCCCCCTCCCTATTAATAACCTTTTTACATGTGGATGGTACATTTGTTACAGCTGATGTAGAGATATTGAAACATAGTTACTAAACATGGTCAATGGTTTACATTTTAGACCATAAACTTTTTAATTTTTTAAATGAAATTTAACATGGCCTGTATCCTTCATTGCAAGATCATGCAAAACATTTCCATTGCCCCCTAAATCCCTTCTTTTCCATCTATTCTATTCTTCCATCCCCCTTCCCTTAGGACCCATGGTGATGATCAGGCTTCACTCCTTGACAGACAAGATTCATAGATATTTGGTACAATTCTGAGGGCTTGACAGCTAGTTTGTTTTCCTCTCTTAAGAAATGCCCATGTTCTTGAGAGACACCCTCCCCTCTGAGAACATATTAGGCTTCCCCAGGATGGGAGTCCAACTCCTTCCCAGTCATTATGTGGGTCTCTCCCCACTGATACAGCACACTATGACAAAATGATCACACATACATTCTCTACGACACTGCCCCAGGTGTGCCCTGTCCCAAATGCCCCCCATCCAACACCATGAATTAGAAACCCTTCCTTGTCCTATTGCCAAAAGAATTTTCTCAAAATTGTAGTTTCATGCATGTACTCAGAAATCCCCAGTGTTCACCTGCTCCCTCCCCCAATCCTCCCCCAAGTTTGGTGGACTGTCCAACCCAGCCTCCACACCCTACCCTCTTGTCAAATTTGCACCACCCAAGTCAAATAGTATCCCTCCACCCCTGTCATATCCCTTCATTACACAACAACTCACTTCCACCTTATCATAGATTTTGCCCATATGGGCATTGCCTCACAACCTTCTTTTCCCTTTCTATTTCCTGTAAACCTATCTTCCAATCTCTAGCTCTCTGAGTCACATAAATTTGCTTAATTCATATCAGAGAGGTCATATAATATTTTTCCTTCAATGCCTGGCTTGCTTCACTCAACATAAGGTCCTCAAGATCCATCCATGTGATTCCGTGTGTTAATTCTTTATTCTTTTTTCACAGTTGAGTAATATTCAATTGCATGTATATACCACATTTTGTTTATCCATTCATCTTTTGATGGGCATTTGGGTTGATTCCAACTTTTGGCAATAGTGAATAATGCTGCTATGAACATTGGTGTGCAAATATCTGTTCATGTCCTTGCTTTCAGGTCTTCTGAGTATATACCCAGCAGTGGAATTGCTTGGTAATATGGCAGATCTGTAGTTAGTATTTTGAGGAACCACCAGACTGTCCTCCACAATGGCAGAACCATTTTACATTTCCACCAGCAGTGGATGAGGTTTCCCATTCCACCTCCTCTATAGCACTTGTATTCCTCTGTTTTCTTTTTTAATGGCCACCAGTTTAATGGATATAAAATGATATCTCATTGTAGTTTTGTTTTGCATTTCCCTAATAGCTAGTGGTGTTGAGTATCTTTTCATGTGTTTTTAGCCATTTGTATTTCTTCATTGGGAAAGTGTCTGTTCAAATCACTTGCCCATTTTTAAATGGGTTATTTGTCTTTTTATTTTTGAGATATAGGATTTATTTATATATGCTGGATATTAGGCTCCTATCAGATATACAGTTAGCAAATATTTTCTTCCATTGGGTACGCTGTCTTTTCAGTTTCTTGACAAACTTCTTTGACATGCAAAAGTTTTCAATTTTGAGGAGCTCCCATTTATTTATTTTTTCTTTCACTGTTCATGCTTTGGCTGTGAAGTTCATGAAGCCATTTCCTATTACAAGTTCCTGTAGATGCTTCCCTACATTATCTTCCAAGGTCTTTATGGTCTTGGCTCTTATATTTAGATCTTTGATCCATCTTGAGTTGATTTTTATGTAAGGTGTGAGGTGTTGTTCCTCTCTCATTCTTTTGGATATGGATACCCAGTTCTCCAAACCACATTTGTTGAAGATGGCTTTCTCTCCCAGTTGAGGGGGCTTGGTGGCCTTGTCGAATATCAGATGACTGTATGTGCAAAGACCTATATCAGAACTCTCAATTAGGTTCCATTGGTCAGTATGTCTATCCTTGTGCCAATACCATGCAGTTTTGAACACTATAGTTTTGTAGTACATTTTCAAGTCAGGTAATGTGATTTCTCCAATTTCATTTTTCTTTTTCATTATGTCTAGTCTATTTAGGGCCTCTCACCTTTCTAAATAAATTTCATAGTTTTTCTAATTTAGTAAAAAATGTTGTGTTGATATTTTTGGGGATTACATAAAATCTGTAAGTTACTTTGGGTAGGATTGACATCTTTGTGATGTTTAGTCTTCCTATCCATGAACAGGGAATATTTTTCCATTTCTTTAAGTCTTCTTTGATTTATTTAACTGTGTTGTGTAGGTTTCTATGTATAAGTCATTTACATCTTTAGTTATATCCCACTCTATTTGGATGTAGTGTTCTGCACATATCTATTAGGCCTGGATTCTCTAATATATTATTCAAGATCTTTGTTTTTTAATTGATTCTGTGCTCCATCAAGATGTTCTGTCTAATGGTGATAATGGTGTATTAAAATTCCCCACTATAATTGCAGAAACATCTATTTCTCCACTTAGTTTTTCCAGTGTTTGTCTCATGTATTCTGAGGTGCCTTGGTTAGGTACGTGAATTTTTATGATTGGTATTTATTCTTAAAGATTATCCCTTTTACTAATATATAGTGTCCATCTTGGACTCTTACAATAGTTTTGCATTTAAAGTCTATTTTGTCCAATATTAGTATAGCTACTCCCAACCTTTTTTGGTTAATTTTTGCTTGTAAGATTGTTTTCCAGCCATTCACTTTCAGTATCCTTGAATCCCTGTGTCTATGTTGGGTTTCTTGTAAACAGCATATACATGGGTTATATTTCCTTATCTATTCTGCCAATCTGTCCCTCTTGACTAATGAGTTTAATTGATTAACATTCGGTGTTATTACTCTCAAGGAATTACTTACATTAACCATATTTTCTTTGGCTTTATGTATGTCATATGTGATTTTTATTTCTCTTTTTGTCTTTTTAGTTGTTCTTACACTCTCCTCCAACTCTCTCTCCTGTTTTTTCCTTTTAACATGAGAACTCCCTTTAGTATTTCTTGAAGGGCAGGATTCTTATTGTTATACTCTCTTAATTTCTGTTTCTCTTTGAATATTTTGAAGTCTCCATCCTTTTTGAATGCCTGCTTTTCTAAATAAAGAATTCTTGTATGGAATTTTTTTCCTTTTAGTACCTTAACTGTGTCATACCCCTGCCTTCTTACCTCCACGGTTTCAGATGAAAAATCAGCACTTAACTATATTGAGCTTCCCTTGTATGTGATGGTTCTCTTTTCTCTTGCTGCTTTCAGTATTTTCTCTTTGTCTCAAGCATTGGAAAGTTTGTCATGTATATGTTTTGGAGTAGGCCTCTTGGGATTTTCACTCTTTGCTATGCTGTGCTTCCTGGATATGTACATCCATCTCCCTCAATAGGGTTGGGAAGTTTTCAACCTTTATTCCCTTCTACACTTCTTCTGTCCCCTTTCCCTTCTCTTCTCTCACTGGGATTCCTATAATGCATATGTTTGTGCATTTTATGTTGTCATTCAAATCCCTAATTCCCTGCTTGATTTTTTTCTATCATTTTATTTATCTGTTCTACTATCTAATTTCATATATACTGTCTTCCACATTGATAATACTTTCCTCTGCCTGTTCACATCTGCTGTGATATGCTTCCAGTGTCTTTTTGATTTCTTGGATTGTGCCATTCATCACCATCATGTCCATTATCTTTTTATGTATGTTTCCAATTCCCTCACTATGTTCTCCCAGTGTCTTCTTAATATTCTTAATCTCTTCCTTCATTTCTTTAAGTTAGTCCATTAAATTTTTTTGGATAGCTTTGATTAATTTTTCAATATTCTGCATCTCTTCCTGGTTTTTGGTTTGTTCCTTGGACTGGGCCATGTCTTCCTGTTTCTTGGCATGGTTTGTAATTTTTTGTCACTCTCTGATCATCTTTTCATCTTGGTAGGTTTATTCAGTTTATTAGCTTCTCTTTCTACCCTAGGGTTTTTTTTAGTGGCTGTTTTGTGTGTGTGTTAAGTTTTCTTTTTGACACTTTGTTCTTCTTTTTCTATCTCCTTGCTGTTTTCTATGTTCCCTTGGAGTTAAAAGATTTGGGCCAAAGAAAGAAAGAGAGGTAAGAAAAGAAAAAGGCTACTAGTAATAATAATATAAGTTAGAAGGTGTACCATATAAGACCTAGGAAAATGAATATTTTACTCATATAAGCAGTGTAGTGTAAAAAGAATAAAAATATGGAGTACATACAATGAAATGGGAAACTGAATAAAGAAAAATATATAGAATGATTTAAAAGGCCAGAATGATGAGGAGAGAGGGAAAGAGAAAATAAAGCAAAAAAAGAAAAAATGTTAATAGAGAGAATACAGAATAGATGAAATAGATAAAAACTGGAAAAATTGTGACTAAATAAAGAGAGGTGGAATGTAAGAACAACAACAGAAAGCAGAAGATAGAGAAATGAAGGAAGGGAAAGAGATAACATTGGTAGACAAAATCAGTATACACAGGAAATGGGAACTCTAGGAAGAGGAAACAAAGCAAAGAAGAAACAAGCCAGCAGCACCTAATTAAAGAAGAAAAAAAAGAGGGGGAGAAAGAGGAAAGAAAAACAAGAAAGCAAAAGTAACAAACAAACAAGCAAGCAGTCAAACAAACAAAAAAAAAACTAATAAAGAACAGCCTTCCCTCCTAGGCCCCTCTGGAGCTTCTCAGGCTGCCGGTGTTCATCAGTTAACCCACAGCTTTTCCTCTGCAGGTTTTGAAGCAGATTTTAGCTAGCAAACTAAGTTAAATTTTTAAGGAAAGTAACCTTTTTTTAGGAAATATAAGAGACCCAAGAGAAGTTAATAGAAAAATAATTTCTATGTTTTCCCTGTCCTATAGTATCAGCTGGATGTTTGATATCCCAATGGATCACTACTCTCAGAGGAGCTGGAAATTGAACTAAGGACCTCATATATTCAATGGGACAATTCCTCCACTGAGCTGAACTTTCTTGTTGTGACAGTTACCTCTTCAGAAAGCAGTACAGTCACTTTCCCTTGGGCAGGTTTGACTCTTTGCAATTGTATAAATTCCTGCTGATTAGGAGTCTGTTCCAGCCCTGTTTCTATTCTTATTGCTTTCTATCCCAGGGCAGCAGGATGCAATAGCCTGTGTGAAGGGATTCCTCATCACCTATCCTGG
Organism: Cabassous unicinctus; assembly: GCA_029593785.1. NCBI lineage: Eukaryota > Metazoa > Chordata > Mammalia > Cingulata > Chlamyphoridae > Cabassous > Cabassous unicinctus. The sequence goes on along the minus strand of JAQZBX010013399.1, from coordinate 22,683 downwards.
TCAGGTTTAGTTCCCTTTTGAAATTCAAATGGGATCCTGGTGACTGAACCCCCAACCTTCTTCAGGACCACTCTCTTCATCCAGGGGAGACTAAATAGGCTCTTGGAAGATTTTTAAGCACTTCCTACTGCCTGCCTCCTTTAAGGGAGTTGAAATTTTGATAGTTTTCAGCACTTAACTAGTGAATTGCCTGACTCTATCCTCTTCCAGACCAAATTTCTCTATCCCAGGGTGGTTAGGTAAATCAGGCTGCCTCAGTATATTCGCCTCTCCCTTCTTTCTGGTGTCACCTCAAGCCAGCTGGTATGTTCTTCAAAACTCAAATGGGGTCCAGGCAACCAAACCGACAGAAAGGAAACCCCTTTCCACCCTTTGCCAGAACCCTCCCACTCTTGGAGAGTACTCCCTCCCACTGGGTGTGCTGTGGTAGTTGGGGCTTGGTGCTCACAGTGACTTTGACTTAAAAGTGGGACTTAGCCATCCCACAATTTCCAACCTAAGGGGCAAGAAACTCAGGGTTTTACAATGAGCAATTTATCTGTTTGTCCAGCTCCCTCTTCATCAATGCCCTGAAACCTCTTGCTCTGTGGTTTCCCAAAACAGCTCACTCGGGCAGGATCTTGCCCCCACTCAGCCATATTTTTGTGAGAGGGATGGTTAATCCACACTTAAACTGATGCCATCTTGCCTGTATCTCCCCAAAATGAATTTCTTTGTTTTCTTCCCCAACTTCATCCCGTATCATATGAAAAGTATTAGTTTCATGTCATAATATTTAAGGATATCAAGTTTAAGAATGACTCTTACCAAAGGACTTACACCCTATTCTGTAGAGAATTAATGCATTTCCTGTTTTACACAAGAGAGGTGAGCATTGTTAGGTAGAAATATATATATTTATGCATGTCTGTTATTGTTTTTACTTAAAGTCTAAGTATGGTTTAAGGTAATCTGTAAGGATGCCAAGTTGACAAAGGGTGTACTGTGATGGTTAGGCTGTGTCAACTCAGCCAGGTAATTATGCCCAGTTGCTTGTTCAAGCAAGCATTGGGCTAATTGTAATACAATGACATTTATGGACTTAGACATCAGTAAGTTTACTGCATAGGAAGCTGGTTACATCTACATCAATCAGGGAGATTGCTGTCAGCAATGAGTGATGCTTTATCCAATCAGTTGAATACCTTAAAAGGGGGAGTGATTTCAGCATTCAGAGAGAATTTCCCAGCTCATCTTTGGACAGCTAATGTCTCCCAGAAACTCATCAAGGACCTCCATTGGACTTTCATTGCAGACCCTGGTTTGCAGCAAGACTGTGGAAAGTGGACTTGTGCATCCTCATGGGCATGTGAGAGATGCATACAAAATCTTATATTATTAACAGATATCTCCAGTTGATTCTGTTTCCCTAGAGAACCCTGACTAATACACTGCCCATACTTAGGAACTTGTAAATCAAATTTGGGGTTTGGCTGTTACAAATTTAATAATTGTGAAAGGTAAACTAAAAATAACCCTTTAAGTTTCAATTCTATCTTGCAATTGGATTTAATGTATAGAAGAAACCACATGAAATTAATTCAACTGCTAGAAAAGTGGGAGTACTTAGAAACATTACTGTTACTAATAAAAAGTTTTAATTTCTTAGCTAATATACAAAAGTTCCCCATTTGTTTTCAAGTGAAATTTATTAAAAACTATAACTAAGAGGTTAAGGTAAGATCATTATATAGATATGTTTAGTTATCATATACCAATACCAAATAAATTCACTTTAGTATGACTTTTTAAATATATATTTATACAGTATTTATTTATTGCTATTTCTTTGTTTTTATTTGCAATTATTGTAAAAGCAGTCTTAAATATGCAATATTAGCCATATTCATATTTTACATGAGGCTTCATTATGTTATGCAGTCGAATGTTACATTTTCAAGCTTTCCTTCTAGTATTATAAATGACCTTAGCCTTTCCCTTTCAACCACTGTCATGCCCAAACAGTAGCTCTGTTAGTTACAAGCACTATGATATGTTTTGACCATTTCTATTAATTTCCAAAAATTTACAGAAAAACCTTTTCCAATTCTGTACAGATTAAACTTTAGCTTTCCAATTGCTATCCTTGTTTTATTTTCTGGTGACTTATAGTCTAATTATTAACTCCAAGAGTTTACACAATATATTTAGTTCATAATAACTCAGCTATACAGTATTTATCCTTTGGGTCCAGCTTGCTTCACTCAACCTAATGTCCTCCTTGTATTCTGACTTATTGGATGTTTCCAACCTCATCTTTCATGTGGGCTCATGGAAATTTAATTTTTTTAGGTAATCTGGCATTTTAAATTTGTTAGTGTTGTGGTGGTTTGAAGTTGTATATATCCCAGAAAAACATCTTCTCAACTCTAAACCTTTCCTGTAGGTGTAAATGTAATGTGGTAGAAATGAGGGGCATGGGCATCTAAGCCACTTCCTCATGTGACTTACTTGAACCTTCAGGATGTGCTCAAACCCTAACTCATATATTCCACCTCCATTTTTTGGTGGAGTGCTGTTGTGCACATCCAATTTTACTGCCACTTGGTCAGACAACATCTATTTCATAATGGGCAACTGAAGTCTCATGGTAACTTGGTGACCCATTGTTAAGCATTTGGTCCTTACTATTGCCCACTATCAGACTAAAGCTCTTCAACTTGTTGTTGATGCTTTTAGAGAAATTTTGAGTATATTTAAACCAGACTATGCTGTCAAATGTGGTTTTTCCATTTGAGACATACGAATTATTCTTGTATAAATGACTAGAGATTGAGATCCTGAAAAATTTTTATTGTATATCAACTTTACACTGGAAACAGTAAATTTCATTGAAAGAAAACATATTCTCATTCTTAATATCACTCCAAGTCAACAAATATTAGAACAAAATAAGCAAAGCATAATAAATAAGGCTTAAATAAATATACTTTAATTCATTTATCCAAAGTCTTAATTATACACTAAATAAAAATTTACCATATCATCTCAAAATATTTTGCATATATTCTGAATCAATCCAATCCTTTTCTGTGACTGAACAGTAGGTAGGAAATAATGGAAGAAAAATCTCTGTTTTCTCAAACATTTCAAAAGGCATCTCCTTAGGATGGATCTGTTTATGAGTGCACATGGTAGAAGAAAATAATATTTGGGAGGTCTTTCACAAGGTTTCAGGAAGAGCAATTCACTTCATAATAAAAGCTGAGGACTTACTATATCAATGTGAGGTTATATGAAGCCATCAAGTCCTGAGGTCATGATCTCTAATTATAGTAAATGAAAATCAAATTACACATCAACTAACAATATCAATATAAGTTTATCAATGAGTATTTAATATGGACCAGTTTGAACACAGTAGTAGGCATATAGCTGATGCAGTTTGTAAAATGTTGCATTGGAGGGCTGAATAATGCTTTATTTGGAAATATTTTGGATATGCAAACAGAATTAAGTAATAGATATTTTATTGCCTAGTTTTTCACTACAGAGATATAGACTAACCTCCACCTTCTTTGCAGTTTCACACAATGCTAAAAATGCACTTTAGTTACTAATTTCTCTAAAACATTTTTTTTTCATTGCATCCACTGCCAAGAAATTGATCAATATTTTGAGGGTGATAACTGAAGAATAGCAGGCATCCAAAATGATAACACACTCAGAAAATAGCACCTGGGGTTGTGGAGCTGGAATCCCCAATGACCAATACTGGCAGTCCCAAATTTCCTATAACAGTAAAAAGATAGATTGTTATGAATTATAGAAATTATAAACCATGGAAACTTTCAGCTCTACATTATCTGTGAAGCCCTTCAATACAAAAATCCTTATTTCAGTCACATTCTTCAGTGTAATACTCTATGGCTCCAAACTAATGGCAATCCAGACTTCCCAGTATATATTTACAGGTGCGCCAAGCAATATCCATAAAAATAGACTCTGCAGAATGATATCATATTGATTTATTGGAATGGCTTAATGATATTCTAGACAGTGATGAGATAAGAAATGGTAGTGAAGTTGGGCCCAAGTGGATCCACTTCCTGCATAAATTAAATGAATAAATGTTCATTCCCTCTTGGCTACTTAATTCATTTAAAACATGCAAAATATGAAGCAAAACAAAACAAAACCCCTCTCAATTTGTATGTTTTATTTTCCAGTCAATTTAATGTTAAACTTTTACCACCTGCTTTCATAATATTTCATATTAAAATTCACAAAAATGAATGAATATTGTGGTGTTTATATCCAGAATTTTAATAATAGAAAGTAAAACCAAAGAATTAATCTCAGATTTGCTATAATGCCTATGAAATGCTTTTGTTTAATAGTCATAATTATAAAGTGGGAATAATCACATTTCAATCAAAAGATTTTACTAAATATAAATGAGAATAAATGTGAAAATTATTTGATTTCAAATGTTTACAGATGACTTAAATATGGGTTAAGTTATATTTACAGTTCAACTTGTCAAATAGAGCTTTCTTTTCGCACCAATAAATATGGTGCTCTTTTCTGGCAATGATCCATTTCAATAGTCCTTTGGAAGCAGTGATGAACAGAGCAGCAGAAGATACGCTCTAGTAGATGCATCTTGTGTGCTGTCATAAACAGGGTTGATGTACAAGTGCTTGGAAGGGGTGGGGCTGCCACTCCATCAAGCCCTGAGAAGACATTGATCCATTGATGAATCTTTGACCTTGAAATCTAATGGAGTTTGCCCTTCTGGGTTTCAGAATTTTGGGGATCATGTCTCCTGTTTTCCTTCCAATCTTCCCCTACTGGAATGGGAATATTTATCCTTACCTGTGCTTCAATTTTAAATTGGAAACAGATCACTTGTTCTCTAGGTTTCACAGGTCCACAGACAGAGTGAGGATAATGCCTCAGGAGAGACCACATCAATAGTATAATTTGATGGCACTTAGTATTTATCATTGTTTCTGAAATGACTTAAGTCTTTGGGGATGCTGTCATAGAATGAATGCATTTTGCATGTAGAAAACACATGTCTTTTTAGGGTCCAAAAAGTGGAGTGTGGTGGTTTGAAGCTCTATGTATCCATAAATTAAAACACATTTTCTTAAACTTTATCTATTCCTCTGTGTGTGAACACATTGTAAGTAGGGCTTTTATTTTTAACAAGTCAATTTTATAGATACTTAATAATAAAGCATAAACCATTCAAAGAGTACAATCAATGGTATTGGGTGTAATCACATATTTGTGCATACATCACTTCAATTATTCCTAGAGCATTTTCATTATTTCAATAGTAATAAACAAAAAACAACAAACAAAACTCATCACCTCTCAATCTTACTATGTTTCTCCTGCTGTTCTTTTTCCTTCTCTCTAGTAAATTTGTACATAATAAAAAAACGAAAGAATTACATCTGATATTGTTATAACTGGGTGGATTTAGTCTAGATTCACTATTGTGATGATAATTCTAAATTGAGTTTGACTTTGCAGGTGGGTATTTCAAAACTGGCTTCGCCTTTGTGGTGGTAACTATTCCTCCCTGTTTGAATTCATGGAAAATTCTGTTCCACATGGCTTGAGAAAAGGCAAATTTGAAACACCCCTGTTTCCCATCCTTCCACTGATTTTAATAACCCTGTTTTCTCTCATGATTATCTAGGGGTAAACTCCAATTACCTACTCCAAGCAAGAGCCCATAAGTACCCAACAACTTTTCAGGAAAACAGTGCCTGGTGAAATCCTTGGCCCTCATTTGGACATCCACTCTTCTAGGCTAGCTCCTGCCAGAGTCCTGATATCTCCAAAGATTGGAGAGTGTGACCTCTCCGACCTTGAGTGCCGGAGACCCTAAAAAGCAGCTAGTCATAGGAGAAACCAGTATCCCCCAAGAATTCGATAATCATAGTGAGTCTATACTGCAAATTTTTTTGTTCAGCTGAGGTCTAAGTCAAAATGGGAGATAAGGAAAGCTCTAAAAGAAAAAAGAAATATTGTAGATTGTATTTTAAAATACTGGGAACAATTTGGTTTTAAGCCAAAAGCTAAGAAGAACAAAATTCTTGTGAAAATCTGCTAGTTCACAGTACAGGTTAAAATAATCAAAAATAGCCTTCAAAGAAATCTTTTAAATATAATGCTAATGGACAGTTAAACTTATCTTGTAAGAGAATGAAAACTATGTTTAACAATAGTAAGTTGTGTGTTTCTGTGCATATTTTCATACCTCAGAATGCTAATATCAATATAACAAATGAAAATACTTAAAGGAGCTCTATTTAAATCGCTAAAAGTAAAATAAGTGCTTCTATGTAAATGAATGTTTCTGGAGCCTTTTCTATCAAGCTCCTCACAATTCTCCCAGCCTCTACCCATTAACAAATTCCAAAACCATTTCAACATTTTTGGTATTTGCAATAGCAACATCCCACTATTCTGGTATAAACATCTGTTTTAATTTCTTGCGATGAGTAAATCACATATCATGAAATGGATTGGCTTTAAACAATGGGAAGTTGTTAGTTTACAATTTGAGGCCATGAGAATTTCCAAATCAAGGCATAATAAAACTGATGCTTTCTTCCTGAAGACTGCCTGCCAGCCATCCTAGGCTCATCTACCAAATATTCTGGAATAAAGGGGAAAATTACTACAAATATATTTCTAAATAAGTATCTCTTAAAAAACTAAAATATTTGCAGCATCTCAGTATCATTTTTATGGCTATTAAGTGTTTCTAATTGTGAAAAAAAGTTTCAATTAAATTTGTACCCTGGTTTATGATTTTTTTTAAAAAACGAATAAATTTTATTGCTATTTTATAAAGCTTAATATTTTTCTAAGAGAAAAAAAAATCAGTTTACATGTAGTAAAGTTATGAGAAGATATCTATAGATAATATAGCCACATGGGAAAAAAAGCAGAGCTAAATAATATGAAAACAAAAGCAGAAAGCAGCAATAAAATCAATACCTACATAAAACTAGCAGTGCAATAAGATAAACAGAAAGCAGTTTTACATTTAAAAAAAAGTTATTTAAATACAGAAATAGCAACTTACAAAAAAAGGATTTGAGAAATGTAAACTTGGTAGGTAGATTCAAGTATAAAAGTTATACCCCTAACCCTTGTACCAGAATTAAGGGTTTCACAAACCCTGGGCAGTGTAGGGCATGCACACCTTCTTCAGTGCCAAGTTATAGCTGCATTTCCTTTGCAGTATCACCAACAATTATTTCTTTCTTTTGTTAAATTATATAATGATAGACTCAAGATTGCCATTGCTTTTTCATTACCCCAAATACCCAAATCTAGTTCAGCAGCTTCACTACCCTCATTACTCTGCAAGAAACAAATTTGTTTTCCTGACAGTAACAACCACTGCTTCATCATCATTATTATGTTGACATATCACAAAGCCACATTAAGAAGTGGGTACTGAATATAAGTGATTTTTTTCCTTAGTTTTCTATTGCTAAGTATAGCTATTTGGTCACAAAGTCATAATATTCTAGTTTATGGGATTGCTTCATAACACCCCTCAAGAACCATGAATTCTCTGAGGTTAACATGGTCATATCAAGAAAAGAATTTAAAAAAGAGGGATAGCAAAGAAGCCAAACTAATAAATGAAAAGCATCCAGAAATAGTGAGGGGACAATCAATTTGAGTTTTCATCTAAAATGTAGATCTCTCAGTGAAAATATTTTGTGGAAGATATTAAGCATGATATTATACTTAAACTGCATGCATTCTGTGCAGATTTATGTGCTGCATGTTGTGTAATGTACCTTAGAAAAGGTATATTTTTACTTATGTTGAAAGGAAGCCATTGTTATTAGTTCAGGGTAATCTTTACTATGTAATTGTTGTTGATTAGAACCATTTTATCTGCTCAACTGGACAAGATTGTTTTTTAAAAAAGGTACAAAACTAATATCTTGTAAACCTTAAAATTATAGTGTTGATAAATTTTATATAAGTAGCAAATTTATTTAATCTGGCTACCTACCTCAATTTTTCAATATTGTGGGGGTAACAAGGCTAATATTATCCTGTAGTTAATATAAAGCTACTTTACTCAGACTCCTAGAGTCTCTTAAATTAATATTATTCTTTCATATAACACTTTATTTGGTCCAAAAATAAAAATAAAATAAAACCCTACACCAAGGTTCCAAATCTAAGATAGAAGTTTAAAAATTTGAAGGAAGGAAGGAAGGGAGGGAGGGACTTTACTCTGAAGAGACAGAGTGAGGTAATTATCAGTGAATCTAGGAATACAAAGAAGTTGGGCTACTTAATGAAATCCTAAAATAATGTAGTTTAATAAGGCATAGATATTGTGTAATAGTTTCCAGAATTGCATTCGGGCTAGAACACTGAACTCCTACACTCTCTGTTCTTATTGGTCAGAAGTATCATATAACTCTGGCTTGAATTCTATTAGATACTGAACATAATGTATCCATTTTCCCTCTTACCCTTTCAAACATGAAGGAAAAAAGTAAAAGAAAATTAAGAGAATCACCTATTTTCCTATGTCAATTTCTGTAGTTATTCTTCTTTAAAATTTTACCAAAAGGTCCCAAGGTCCCATTCAGGTTCCAATTTTCCATAAAATTACTTGCTACCATCCTGATTTATTCTGTAAACAGCAATTTCTAGAAGGCATCCATACCTGACTACTGTAAAGTTAATATTTAAATTAAAAATGCAGGAGAATATAGTGAAGGAAATGGAACATAGGACTTTCACCAATAAACAGTAAAACCTCATTGCTCACATGGTTATTTGAGAAGCAGCTATTAGGCTGCTAGAGTTCATCTTCATTCTCATGCCCACAGATGGTGTTAGCACAGTTCACTTGTAGCAAGTGAACAATTATTTTGATCTTGACATTTCATCATGTATATACAGTATCTACATTATTATTAGGTTGTAGAATAAGTACAGGGCAAATACAGAACAAAAAGTATAAACATTCAAGTCGTCATACCCTGAAAAAATCTGTTTTGCTGTAGTTGTAAAATTTTGCATGAAATCCCATTTCAGGAACAAAATAAATAATACCATAGGATTCACAACTGAAATTGGCTTCCCTGAGGAAGCCTAAGGAAGCAGTAGCTTTTTTTTAAACTGCAGAAAGGAAGTTTCTTTCACCACAGATTTACTCAGGACAAGTAGAATACATGTCAAGAATGCTTACCCTAGTTAAGTGCTAGCAATCCCTACTCCCCAATTAGAAAAACCACAAGGCTCTAGTAGCCTGTTCTGATCTATTTCCCTCAAGAAGATGATTCCTGAATCAAAACCACAAAAGCCAGTCAGTGCTTTCCCCGTGACACCACGCACAGAGCCTGAACTCTAACTGGTATTAAATGCACAGTTAATAACAATTACTTTCAGGAAAACAGATTTTCAAATTAACAAAAATAATCTTTTTGTGGAAAAGAAAAAAATGGATATTAAGAGCATGGATGAACTCACTTAGAATTAAAAATATCTGGCCAATAATTCATTCAACATAAAAGACAAAACTAGTTGTCAGGTTATTGTTGTGAGTATATGATTATTATCTAGCTCTAACAAAACATGGACCCTAAAAATTGTATAAAAACAAGAATTGATTCTGATTGTATACATGACTGCAGACCCAGAGAATAAAATAATAACAAGAATGAATAATTTACTTTGAAAGTATTTTCAGTGAGTATTAGTCATAGAATAATTAACAATTACTAACAATTGTTAGTATTTATATGTTATTGTTTTTATTTACTAGCAATTGTTAGCATTTATATGCTATATAAATGCAGTATAAATGCAGAAAAAGTGTAGTATAAATGCCTGTATTGCTGTACATTGTATAACAGCATTGCATATACATAACAACTCTAAGAGGTGGTTCTAGTATTACCTATAATCACAGTTGATGAAACAGGTACATAAGCTCTAAGGAATGTGCAGAAGCCTACCTAGCTCTAAAAATTGATACCAAGAATCAAACCTAAACAACCTATAGAGTCCCTCCTTTTAGCATATTAGTAAATAGAATGAAAGAATGGACTAATCTTTTTACTTTGCTAACAGCATATCTTCCAAAAATGCCATATGAAGAAGTAACGGTTTGTGTATGATCTATGGTAGAAACAGGAGAGAACAAGGAAAGTTTGTAAAAAATGTTGGAAAATTCATATCCACTGGATTTAAGAACTCATTCAATACAATGATACATGTAGAATTTGAAGATTTTTTGCCTGAATGAATGTGATGGTTAAGTTCATTGGTCAGCTTGGCCAGGTTATGGTGTCTAGTTTTTTGTCAAGCAAACACTAGCTTGATTGTTACTATGAGAATATTTCATGAATTTAAATCATCAGTAAATTGATTACACCTAAGGCTCATTTTATCTACAATCAAATGTTTAAGGCCATAATATGAGAAGTGATGAATTTAGCAGTACAAGAGAGAATTTCTAATTCAACTTTCACCAGACAACTTCTACTGTGAAATTCATTGATCATTTTCACTGGAGTGCCCAGCTTGCAGCCTGCCCTATTGAACTTAGATTTGTCCATCCCCATATTCCTGTGAGTCAATTCTTATGAAAAGTTCAAAACATTTATAAGATAGACAGATAGATAGGCAAATAGACAGACAGTCAGAAATATTTATTTCTGCTCAGTTTTATTTTCCCTTGAGCACACTGACTAATACAGATTTTAGTGCTGTGAGTAGTTCTTGAGAAACAGAATCTTAAGGATGAGATTTTTAATATTGTTCTAAGGATTTTGAAATTGGTTCTCTATATTGATTAGATTCAAAGGTATTAATGACTCTCTTTCCAACAACCAACATGGAACTGATAGTCCATGGCATGGGTTGACAATAGAGATATTTAAAATACCGTCATTGGATAAAGCTATTCAAATGTATATGAGGGAAGGCTTTGGATGAGAGCTTTTAATCCAGTTTTAAAAATCTCAACAGACTTTTTTGGAGTTAAAAATTATAATGGTATGGCTGCTTTTTACTAAATATTCTTGATATGGTTTTAAAAGTAAAGGATGAGCTTAAAACTTCAAACTTCCAACTTAAGTGCTGGATGACGGACATGAAAGTTTCTATGTGTGCCTTGAAATAAAACTTATTTTGTGTAACTACAGAAGTGCAATTTCTCAAAACCAGACTTAGAGTCTTATTGTATGAGTGGCTGAATTACAATGTAAGTGAATGCCCAATCTTGCAAGGCATATGCTGTAAATTGAGGGCATTCATTGGAAATGAATAGGATAATGAAAATTGGAATGGGAACATGTGGGTTGATAAAAATAAAGATGGGGACATTAAAAACCTAGATTCTGACTGGATACCAGTGAGCCTCTTTGCCCAGCCACTCCTGTCATTGCTTAATGGGCTCATGATCAAAGTGGTCATTGTGGTAAAGATGGAGGTGATGCTTGGTTACAGCAACACGGACTTCAACTCATCATGGCAGACCTGCATATAGCTACTGATGATAGCCCAATCTCCCAGAAGTAGAGAATTAGTCCCCAATATGGCAGCATTCCCCAAAGTAATCAGTCAGGTAACTGGTGACAAGTTGATTGCATTGGCCAACATCCATCATAGAAAGAGCAGTATTTTGTTCTATCTGGAAGAGACATACATTCCAAAAGTGGGTTAGCCTTCTCTGCATGAAATATTTCTGAAAAAACTACCATCTCTGGACCAACAGGATGCTTAATCCACTGTCATGGTATTCAACACAGCAATGTTTCTGAACAGTGTACTACTTCATGGCAAATGAAGTGTGGGAATGGCCGTATGGAGTTAAATGATCTTATCATGTTCTCCATCACCTTCAAGTAGCTAATATAATGGTGGAATGGCTTTGAAGACTCAGAACACCAACACATTCTCTTGCAGGGCTAAGGAAATATTCTCCAGAAAGCTGTATATTCTATAAATCAATGTCCATTCTATGATGCTGTTTCTTCCATAGCCAGGATTTATGGGTCCATAATTATGTGGTAGAATAGGAGAGGCACCTTTCATTATTATCCCTAGTGATCAAATAGAAAAATGTTTACTTCCTGTCCCTCAACCCTGGTTGTCTACAGGTCTTAATTTCAAAAGGAAGACTGCATACACCAGGAGAGACAACAATGATTCCAGTAAACTTGAATTTAAGGCTACTACTCAGTCACTTTGGGTTCCTCATGCCTCTGAATCAATAGGCAAAGAAGAGAATTACTGCACTTGCTGGAGTGATTGATCCTGACTACTATAGAGAAGTTCCCCCTCTGGATAAAAAGAACACTCAAAAAACTAGAAAAATAATAAATTAACAAAAAATTGATAAAAGTCATATAGAAAAATTCCACAGCTAACATCATATTCAATTTTAAAAACTCAAAGCATTCCCACTGAGATGAGGGACAAGACAAGTATGTACACCTTCAACAATGTTATTCAACATTTAATTGGAAGTTCTAGCAAGAGTAATTAGGCCAGTAAAAGAAATAAAATCATCCAAATTTGCAAGGATGAAGGAACACATTATCTACTTGCATATGGCATGAAACTATTTATATAAAATTCTGAAGAAAGCCACAATAAAGAGAGGGACTACTAAGCTAATTCAGCAAGATGGTAGAGTAGAAGATCAGCATGGAAATTTAGTTATGTGTATATACATCAGTAGTGAACAATTTTAAGCAGAAATCAAGAAAAATCCCATTTACATTAACAACTGAAATAAGTCACATATCTAGGATTAAACTTAGCCAAGGAAGTAAAAGCTTATACCCAAGAAACTACAAAATATTGATGACAGTACTCAAAGAAGTCCTGAGTAAATGAAAGAACATTCCATGTTCATGGATTGAATAACTAAATACTGTTAAAATGTGAATTAAACCCAAAGTGATTTATACATTCAACACAATGCCAATAAAAATTGCAATGCAAATATTTGCAGATATGGAAAAGTCAATCATCAAATTTTGATGGAAGGGTAAATGCCAAAATGGCAAAAAATATCTTGAAATATAAGAAGGATGTTGATGCATTAACTCTTCCCAATTTTAAATTTATTAAAATACTAAAGTAATCAAACCATCATGATACTGGCACAAGGGCAGACATATAGATTCATGGAATTAAACTGGGAGTTCAGACATAAACCCTAATGTCTATGGCCAATTGACTTTTGGAAAGGGTAACATGTACACACATTGGGGAAAATCTCTTTAATAAAAATATTGTTGCAAAAACAGCATAACTATGCAAAAGATTATATGTGGACCTCTACCATTCACTATGATGGTTAGGCAAGACAATGGTGTCCAGCTGTTTGGAGAAGCAAGCACTGGCCTAATTGTTACTGTGAAGATATTTTGTGGATTTAGATCATCAATATGTTGATTGCATCTATGACTGATTTTATCTACAATCAATTGAGAATATTGTCTTCAAATCAAAAGATATCTCATCCAATGAGTTGAAGGCTTTAAAAGATGTGTTTATTTCAGCATTCAGAAGAAATCATTTCCATTGCCTCTTCAGCCAGCTAGATTGTCCTGGGGAGTTAATTGAAAACCTTTATAGCACCTCCCAGCTTGCAAGTGCACTACAGGATTTGGACTTGTGGATTCCCACAGATGCATGAGACAATTTTTGTAAAAATCTCATAATTGGAAATAATGTATCAGATGATGCTTTATTATCAAGAATATATAAAGACATCTCACAATTCAACGGAGAGACAAACAACCCTATTTAACAAATGGGCAAAACTTGAAATAGGTTTTTCTTCAAAGAAAACATAAATGGCCAATAAACACATGAAAAGATACAGAACATAAATACCATTAGAGAAATGCAACTCAAAATTGCAATAAAATTCCATATTACACCCATTAGAAGGCTTACTTTTAAAAACAGAAAATAGCAAGTTTTGGGGATGATGCAGAGAAATGTGAGCACTCTCCTATTGTTTGAGAGAATGTAAAAGGGTGCTTTTACAGCTGTTGTGGAAAATATTTTGATGTATCCTCAGAAATTTAAGGATATAATTACCATATCACCAGCATTTCCATTTTTAGATATATATATAAACTAAAAATTGAAATCAGTGTCTTGAACAGATATTTGGAGAAGAATGTTCACAGCATCATTATTCACAATTACCAAAAGTGGAAGCAACCCAAGTGTCCATTATCAGATGAATGGATAAACAAAAGTGTGATATATAATACAAGGGAACATTATTAAACTGTAAAAAGGACTGGAGTTCTGATACATGCTACAGCATGCAATAACTTGAAGACACCATGTTGTTTGAAATAAGCTAGGCCCAAAAGGACAAATATTCTATGATCTCACTGATAAAAAAAATAATAATATGCAAATTTATAGAATCCTTAAATAGAATAAAAGTTACCAGGCCCCTGGTTTGGGCAGAATATGAGGAGTTAATGAATAAGTGATATAGAGTTTCTGCTTCCAGTGATAGAAAAATTTGATAATGGATGGTGGTGATGGTAGCACCATATTGAGAATATTATTAATACCACTTAAATGTATAATTGCAAGTGATTAAAAAGGAAAATTATTTCTTGTATATATTTTACGGAGAAAAAAAAAATTAAAAATCACAGAGCTGTACAACAGTGAAAACAACAGTGAAGCTTAAGTCTAACTATGAATGGCAGTTAACAGTATAGTCATAATAATATTGTTTCAGCAATTGTAATAAAAGCACCACACTAATGTAAAGAGTTAATAATAGGAAAAATTGTGTTTGTGAGGGGCTATATGGGATGTCTGTAATTTATACATGATTTTTCCAAAATCTGCAACTCCTCTAGTAAAAATATATATATTATTATATATCTTCATATAAAATGTCAGAAACCTATAAATTTCTAATTTCATTTTCTCCTAATCATTTCAGCCATTGTTTACATATATTTTACTTTCATATATACATTTTTATATTACACACCTGAAAATTCAATGCTATTATTTTATGTATACAGTTGATTTTTAAGAAATTTCAAACACACACACATACATACATATCATGCCTTGCACTCTTAATTTCTTTTTCTTTAAATATTTTTATTTTTTAAAAGATACTTAGATTACATAAATGTTACACAAAAAAATATAGGGATTCCCATATGCCCCACTTCCCACACCTCACACAAATTCCCACATAAAATCCTTCATTAGTGTGGCACATTCAATGCAAATGAGAAACACATCCTGGGGCTTTACCATTAAGCATGGACCATAGTTCACATTGTAGTCTACAATCTCTCCCACACAGTTCTGCATGTTATGTGATGATATAAAATGGCCTATATCTGTCATTGCAATGTCACTCAGGATGATTCCCAAGTCCTGAAAATCCCACTGTATTACAACTGTTTTTCCCTCTCCCTGACCCTAGAGCCGACAGTGGCCACTGGCTCCACATCAATGTTGTAATTTCTTCCATTGTTGGAATCACAATATGTCTATGGTAGAATACCACTAAGTCTACTCTAGTCCATAGCTCTTCCCCCAATCCTGAGGATTCTGGGATGGTGATGTCCACTCCACCTCCAATTGAGAGGGGGCTTATATACCATGGGAAAGATGGATGGGACTATCCTGCCTGCAGCTGCAGACTCTCTCCATTCTCTGGGATGGCCTTTGTCCATCATCATCTCCCCGCCAATTTTCCTGGATGAGTCCAATGAGCTATAGAGTAGGTGTTGCAGCTCCACTGAGGTTCTGGGCCCAGCTGGCACATGGACAGCCCAAATACTCATGTCTCTGGATATACATCTACAAACTCCAGCACCAAGTATAGGTTTAAATAGAAGGGACAGATGAGCCATGTGGAGGGAAGACATAATTGAGTGCAATTCTGTCACTCTCAGGAGCACAAACTCCAAAATAGGGCCTACTGGCAAGGCACCAAACTCTGAAGGTATCCACTCTGATTATGGGACCTGGGTGTCTCCAGAGCCCTCAGGAGCCCCACTATTAGGAGTGGTATCCACTTTGGAAATCTATGAGATGCTGTTGAGATATGCGTAAGCGTTGCCTCAGGGATGACATCCCAACTCACTTTGAAGTCCCTTAGCCATATAAAACCATTTGTCTTAACCTTCCCCCCCCTTTATTTGAGGTCTTTTTACAGTTGAATTGCTAATTGGTGCTTGGTAGAAATCCCTTGATGCCAGGGAGGCTCAGCCCTGAACATCGTGTCCTACACTCAGGGAAAGGTAATGCATTCATATGCTGAGTTTGATTTAGAGAGAGACCACAGTTGAACAACAAGGAGGCTCTCAGGAGGCTACCCTTAGGCACCCCATCACAATAGGCTAAGTTTCAATTTCAAGAGCAAAGACTCATAAGGCTAGTCATCAATATCAAGGACCCATCAGTGCATCACCCTCCTTCACCAGTCACTGCCCCTGCTCTTGGGGGACTGTTGCTGCTCCCTAAGAGAATGTGGCAGAGCTCTCCAGGATGGGAATTCAGTATTCTCTCATTTATTGAGTGATTCTCCAGTCACTGTGACAATGCCCTGTGAACATTTGAACATTTTTATATACCTTATATTTATGCTTAGGTGAACTTCCGAACATGCATCCCCGATCCCTGACACCCCACACCAACTAACCTCCCTTACTCCAGTTGTAACCCTTCTGTGATCCAAAGCTTCTTCAAAGATGAGGCCATTACAATAGCTGAATAAAATTAATAGGAAAATGAAATAATAATTATAAGTTTAAATATAAGATAAAATACATAAAAATTTTAAAAAACTAAAAATAAAATAAAATTTAAAAATTGGGATATTTTAAAAAATGAAAAATATTAAAAATTTTTTTTTTAAATTTTTTGCCTTTCATCACTGTAACATCTGGTGTCCTGTCTCTACCGTGGCACCTTCTCCCTCTCATTCCCCACTATCTCACTATTTTTCATTTTGTTTTCAAAGAAGTTTTAGGTCACAGCAAAGTCACACACAGAATACAGGAGACTCTAATATACCCAACATCCCCCCCTTTTCCTCCCCCCCATATTAATATCTTTTTATATCTAAATGTTAGCTTTGTTATAACTGATATATAAATAGTGAAACATAGCTACTAAACATGGTCAATGGTTTACACTATGGTTTACATTTTAAACCATACTCTTTTATAAATATTGATGATATTTACCATATTTTGTGTCCATCACTGTAAGATCATGCAGAACACTTCCACTGACCATTAAATATCCCCTGTTCCATCCATTCCATTACTCCCTTCCCATCCCCCCAGGGCCCACAGCAACCCACTGGCTTGACTCGTTGCATGACAAGACTCATAGTTACATGTAACAAGACTGAGGTCTTGACACACTGGTTTGTCCTCCCCTATTAGGAACCTCCCTTGCTCTCAAGAGACTCCCGCTGGTCATTTATGAACAAATCGGCCCTCCTGAAGACGGGAGTCCAACTCTTTCCTGCTAATTATGTGGGTCTCCACCCACTGATACAACATATTATGATAGAATGATCACTCACACACTCCCTAGAAGCCTGCTCCAGGTGCACCCTGTCCTGAATGACCCCCCATGCAATGCCCTAAACTAGTAACCCTTCCTTGTCATATTGACATAAGAGCATTCTCAACTTTGTGCTTTCAACCACATGCTTGCAAATCCCCAGTGATCACCTGGTTCCTCTCCCAACTCTCCCCCCAGTACCCTAAAACTTCTAATCCACACTTCCCAATCTACCAACCTGTCAACCCAGCACCACCCAACCCAATAATTTCACTACCCTCCTGTCTTATACCTTCAATATGCAACTACACGCTTTCACCTTACCATAGATTATGCCCATATGGGTGATGGCTCACAACCTTCTCCTCTCTTTCTATTTCTTGTAAACCTATCTTCCAGACAGTAACTCTCTGAGACACTCAGTTTGCTTAATTCATTTCAGTGAGGTCGTGCTCTGTTCATCCTTCAATACCTGGCTTGCTTCACTCAATATAAGTCCCTCAAGATTCATCCATGTTATCCTGTGTGTTAGCACTTTATTCCTTCTTACAGCTGAGTAATATTCCATTGTATATATGTACCACATTTTGTTTATACATTCATCTGTTGATGGGCACCTGGGTTGATTCCAACTTTTGGCAATAGTGAATAATGTTGTTATGAACATTGGTTTGCATATATCTGTTCATGTATTTGCTTTCAAATCTTCTGGGTATATACGAAGCAGTAGAATTGGCGGATCATATGGCAGCTCTATAGTTAGTTTTTTGAGGATGATCAAACTGTCCTCCACAATGTCAGGGACATTTTACATTCCCACCAGCAGTGGATGAGGTTTTCCATTCCTCCACATCATCTCCAACACTTATAGTCCACTGTTGTTGCTTTTTTAAAGATTTATTTTTATTTAATTATTTATCTCCCCTGACTGCTTGTGCTTGCTGTGTCCATTTTGCTGTGCATATTTCTGTGTCTACTTGTCTCCCTTTGCTATGTCATCTTGCTGTGGCAGCTACTGAGCCTCTTGGGCCATCAGCTCACGGCTCCACACAGACCCTCAGCTCACCGTGCTGCACAGACAGGTTTGCCTTCACCAGGAGGGCCCGGGAATTGAACCCTGGGTCTCCCTTCTGGTAAAAGGGAGCCCAACCAGTTGAGACACATCCACTTCTCAGGCTACTGCTTTTTTTTAATAGCTGCCATTCTAATGGGTATAAGATAGCATCCCATTGTAGTTTTGACTTGCATTTCCATACTAAGTAGTGATGTTGAGCATCTTTCCATGTGCTTTTCAGCCATGTATATTTCTTCCTTAGAGAAGTGTCTTTTCAGGTCACTTGCCCATTTTTCAAATTGGTTGCTTGTCTTTTTATTTTTGAGGTGTAGGATTTCTTTATATATGCAGGATATTAGGCTCCTGTCAGATATATGGTGGCTAAAGACTTTCTCTGATTGGGTAGGCTGACATTTTACTTTCTTGATAACATCCCTTGAGGTGTAAAAGTTTTTAATTTTGAGGAGATCTGATTGATATATTTTTTCTTTTGCTGCTTGTGCTTTGAGTGTGAAGCTCATGTAACCATTTCCTATCACAAGGTTCTGTAGGTGCTTCTCTCCATCGTCTTCCAAGGTCTTATGGTCTTCTTGGTTCTTATATTTAGATCTTTGATCCACCTTGAGGTGATTTTTGTGTAAGGTGTGAGATGGTGTTCCTCTATCATTCATTTGGATATGGATATACAGTTCTCCAAGCACCATTTGTTGAAGAGGCCATTCTCTCCCAACTGAATGAGCTTGGTGGCCTTGTTGAATATCAGATGACTGTATATGCAAGGATGTATATCAGAAATCTCAATTCAGTTCTATTTGTTGGTATGTCTTTCCTTGTGCCAATACCATGCACTTTTGACCACTGTAGCTTTGTCATATGTTTTAAAGTCAGGTAGTGTGATACCTCTAATTTCATTTTTCTTTTTCAATATGTCCTTGGTGATTTGGGGCCTCTTACCCTTCCAAATAAATTTTGTAGTTAATTTTTCCAATTCAATAAAAAATATGCTCAGTTGATTTTTCTTGGATGCACTAAATCTGTAGATTTGTTTGGGTAGGACAGACATCTTGATGATGTTCAGTCTTTCTATCCATGAACAGGGAATATTCTTCCATTTATTTAGGTCTTCTTTGATTTCCTTTAACAGTGTTGTGCATTTTTCTGTATATAAGTCCATTACATCTTTAGTTAAATTTATTCCTAGGCAAAGGAATAAATAAAGCAAAGCTTCTTTTAGTTAGTATTGTAAATGGTATTTTTTCCTGATTTTCTCCTCAGATTGCTCGTTATAGATGTACAGAAATGCTACTGATTTTTGAGCATTGATCTTATAGCCTGTGACTTTACTGAACTCCTTGATAAATTCTAGAAGCTTTGTTGTAGATTTCTCAGGGCTTTCTATATATAGAATCATGTCATCTGCAAATAGCGAAATTTTCATTTCTTCCTTTCCAATTTGGATGCCTTGTATATCTTTTCCATTTCTCTGTGCTTGAGCAAGTACTTCTAAGACAATGTTAAACAGGAGCATTGATAGTGGGCATCCTTGTCTTGTTCCTGATCTTAGCGGGAAAGCTTCTAGGATTTCACCATTGAAGATGATGTTAGCTGTGGGTTTTCAATATATACCCCTTACCATATTCAGAAAGTTTCCTTCTATTCCTATCTTTTGCAGTGTTTTTTTTTTCTTTAATCAGGAAAGGGTGCTGTATTTTGCTGAATGCTTTTTCTACCTCTATGTAGATGATCATGTGTTTTTTTCTTTCAATCTGTTTATGTGATGTATTACATTGATTAATTTTCTTATGTTGAACCATCGTTGCATACCTGGGATGAAACCCACTTGGTCTTCATGTATAATTTGTTTGATATGTTGTTGAATGTGATTAACAAGTATTTTGTTGAGGATTTTAGTATCTAGGTTCATTAGAGAGATTGGCCTGTAATTTTCCTTTCTTGTGGCATCTTTGTTTGGCTTTGGTGTTCTGGTAATGTTGGCATCATAGAATGAGTTAGGTTAATATTCTTCTACTTCTATTATTTGGAAGAGCTTAAGCAGGATAGCTGTTAGTTCATTCCAGAATTTTTGGTAGACTTCACTTTTGAAGGCCTCTGGTCCTGGGCTCTCTCTTAGTGAGGAGGCTTTTGATCATCTCTTTATCTGTAACTGGACTTTTGGGTTCATCAGTTTCTACCTTCATCAATGTAGGCTGCTTGTGAGTTTCTAGGAATTTGTCCATTTCTTCTAAATTATCATTCTTGTTGGCCTAAAGTTTTCAAAGTATCCTCTTATGATACTCTTTATTTCTGTGGGGTCAGTGTTGATATATCCTTCTTCAGTTCTTATTTTGTGTATTTGCAGCTGCTTTCTCTTTTTCGTTGTTAGTCTGGCTAAAGGTTTGTCAATTTTTATTGATCTTCATGAAGAACTAGCATTTGGTTTTTTTTTATTTTTTCTAGTGCTTTCTTATTTTCTGTTTCATTTAGTTCTGCTCTAATCTTTGTTATTTCCTTCTTTCTATTTCCTTTTGGGTTAATTTTTTGTTGTTTTTCCAGGTACTCCAGGTGTGCAGTTAGGTCTTCAATTTTAGCTTTTTCCTCTTTTTTATATATCCATTTATTGCTATGAATTTCCCTCTCAGGACACCTTTTGCTGCATCCTATATGTTTTGACATGTTTTGTTGTCTTTCTCATTCATTTCAAGGGAGTTACTGATTTCTTTTGAGATTTCCTCCTTGACCACTCTTTGTTTAAGAGTGTGTTGTTTAACTTCCATATTTTTCTGCCTAATGTGGTTCTTTGGCCTTTACTGATTTCCAATTTCATTCTGTTGTGTATTATCAATCTTTCTGAATTCACTGAGAGTTGTTCTGTGGCTTAGCATGTCATCTCTCTTGGAGTATGATCAATGTGCACTCGAGAAGAAAGTATATCCCACTGTATTTGGGTGTAGCATTCTGTATATGTCTATTAGGTCCACATCCTGTAATGTATTATTGAGAGTCTTTGTTTCTTTCTTGATTCTCTGTCTAGATGTTCTGTCTAATGGTGATAATGGTGTATTAAAGACCCCCACTATAACTCTAGAGGCATTTATTTCTCTGCTTAGTGTTTTTTCCAGTGTTTGCCTCTTGTATTTTGAGGTGCCCTGATTAGGTGCATAAATATGTATTATCATTCTTTCTTCTTGAAAGATTACTCCTTCTACTAATATATAATGTCCATCTTTGTCTCTTACAATAGTTTTGCATTTAAAGTTTATTTTGTCTGATCTTAGGATAGATACACCCACCCTTGTTAGGTTATTGTTCGTTTTTAAAATTGTTTTCCACCCATTCTCTTTCAGCCACCTTGAATCCCTGTGTCTAAGGTGGGTGTATTGTAGACAACATATAGATGGTCATATGTCCTTATCCATTCTGCCAATCTATGTCTCTTGACTTGTGAGTTTAATCCATTAACATTCAGTGTTATTATTCTCAAGGAATTTCTTACGTCAGCCATATTTTCTTTGGTTTTATGTATGTCATATGTTGTTTTTATTTCTCTTTTTGTCGTTTTAGTTGTTCTTACACTCTCCTCCAACACTCTCTTTCCTGTTTTTTCCTTTCAACCTGTAGAACTTCCTTTAGTGTTTCTTGAAGTGCAAGTTTCTTCTTGGCATACTCTCTTAATTTCCATTTATCTGTGAATATTTTGAACTTTCCATCATTTTTGAATGCTAGCTTTGCTGGATAGAGAATTCATGAATGGAAGTCTTTTTCTTTGAGTACCTTGACTATGTCATACCACCGTCTTCTTGCCTTCATGGTTTCAGATGAGAAATCAACACTTAAACTTATTGACCTTCCCTAGTGTGTGATGGTCCTCTTTTCTCTTGCTCCCTTGAGTATTTTCTCATTCTCTGGAGCATTGGACATTTTGACAAGTATATGTCTTGGAGTAGGCCTGTTGGGATTTTTACTGTTTGGGGTGCACTGTGCTTCCTGGACATGTACATTCATCTCCCTCAATAGGGTTGGGAAGTTTTTGATCA
>JAQZBX010013398.1:0-39931 GCA_029593785.1 Cabassous unicinctus | reverse complement strand
AAGAAGCTGTTCAAGTGCCCTTTCAAGTCTGCCAAAATTGATGTAAATTGATTAAATACATCAAGTTTCAGTCCTTATTGCTGCAGCTGGTCTTAGGACCATAAATGATATTCATCAATTTATTCTTCTGACAAACCAAAGTAGATTTCCCCACACTCAGCTGTTAGCTCTCAGGTTTTTAACTGCTCAAGTGACACTCATCTTCACCTAAAAAGGGTTTGAGTCCTTTCTTATTTTACTTTTTCAGTGGATTCCACTGACAACTAGCATCCTTCTCAGGCACTGATTGAGAATAACACTCCCATGTACAGTATATGTGGCTTCCAAAATACAAAGAACCATGAAGTACTGTACCTATTTTCTTATGATTCTGCATTTTGGGCAAGATTCAGCTAGATGGTTTCTCTGCTTGTCTCACCTGGAAACATATTGACAGCTCAAATGGGGTAGATGGCCCAAGATAGCCTCATTCATAAATGTGACAATTGACAGACGTACTTCAGTTCTCTTTCATATGGTCTTGCTTACCAGGATATTTTGCATAATGGTATCAATATAGTGGATCCTACTAATATTTTGAATATTCATAAGAAGAAATCTCCTTGGATTATATTATGAGGAAAAAGGACAGAAAATAACATAGTCCTTGGGCAAAATATTATTGTTTTTGCCACATAAAGGTGGATTTCATTTGTTTAGCCATTTCATGTGGTTAAAAATTCATTCACAAGTTCACAGCCACAAACCAGGTTTTAGAAGCTCTGATCATCGAATTACACTTCTGTTCCTCACACTATAGTTTATACTTGGGATACCACATGTGTTATATTATAGTAGTCCTTAGTCATATACTACAATTCATCTATTTGTTGGATGAACCAGAAAAATTATTGCAATAGTAATACCATGGGACCTTGAATCTTTCAAATCTATCTTTGCTATTATCTCTGGCATCCTTATAAAATATGATTTTTCTTCAGATATTCTATCACTTCTGTGATGTAAGTGTTCTTATTTCAGAAGAATGAGTAGGAGGGCTCTTCCAGGTCCTAAGTATATTTGTTCAAATTAAACATTTGAACAATGGGAAAATAATTTCAGGATAGATTTACAGCCACACTAAACCTACTCTGAAGCTGTCTTGAACCAAACCTCAATTCATAATGTGATCTTAATGAGCCTCCACTCCAACATGAGGTTTATGATAGTAATTGAAGTCCACTTGTATCAGTGACAGGTCAGAAGTTATATTCAGCAACCCTATAAGTATCTGAGTAGCCTCCTTTCCCCAATGCACTGTTCCTCTGGTAAATGTACCCTTTCTCAAACTTTCTTTCCCCCAGGAAATTTGCATATCTTTGTGTTATTTGCTATAACCCATTATTCTGCCTAAACTCCAAGGATAGGACCACATATATTATGAGAACACTGAATGACAAGTCCTTATTCAATATATTCTACCCTTCCCAAGAATTAAATTCTGCCCATCACTCAAGTCTAACACTCTCAGTAACTATCCCTAAAAAGTAGTCTCCCAGTTTGCAAAGTTCATATAGTGAAGTCCTACAAATGTTCCTTGTGTGTAAGCTATTGCCTCACAAATTAAGAATTTATATTAAGCTGTGACTTGAACATGTTTATTGGTCTGGAGGTAATGAGGGGGTATGTCTCTTGATTTTGGGAAGCACAATCATCTGTCTTGTGAAGCTCCTGTTCCAGGTGATGCATTGTGTTTCCTCCACTAAAGGGGATGCTGTTCTTATGGAACTAGGGCACAGGAGTATTTTAGTTTGCCAAAGGACTGGTGAGACAAAGTACCAGAAATTGGTTGGGTTTTATAATGGAGATTTACTGGAGGTAAAAGTTTACAGTTCCAAACTCTTGAAAAGCTCAAATCCAGGCAACCTAAGAGATGCATTTTCACAAAAATCAGTTGCCACATGCTAAAGCAAGAATGACAAGGATCCCTGCCAGAGTTTGAGCTCAGTTGAAAGCAACCTGTCAGTGGGCTTGTCTCATTCCTGGTTGCTTCTATCAAGTCTCAACTATGCCTCATTTTTCCCATGTTCTGCTGCAAGCCATAACTCTTCTCACCCTGGCCCTCAGCTCTTTGAGCTTCTTGGGGGCTTCTCTCTTCTTGAGTTGCTCCACAGGTCCAGCTTACTGGAGACTTTGTGCTTAAGTAATCTTCTAATCCTCTCTCACATAGCCTGGTCAAAAGTGGTGTCTTCCTTTGCCTGTGTCTGTGTTTCTCTGTGTGTGTGTCTCATTTTTTATCAGACCCAGCAAGAGGGCAGAGACAACTTGAATCATGCCCCACCAACATAGTCCAATTAAATGTCCATAATTGATATTATTAAATAATCTATTTAAAGTACTCTGAAAGGAATTTTATGCAATCAAAGTATATCACTCACAAAGATATAGATTAATTTAAAAACATAATCTTTCCCTTTTTGGGAATTCATAAAATAATCTCAAACTGTCACAAGGACTGACTCTTCCAGCACAAAGATTCAGAGATTTTGGAACATCTAGATCTCAGGCTCTCATGCAAATTTCTCCATTTCATCGAAAATGTATACCATTCAAAATAATGAAGAAAGTCTAATTTGTAGATTTCATATGCTTTTTAAGTGGCTTCATCATGCAGCTAGCTTGAAAATTAAAATTAATACCACTGACTCAAAAGGAGAAACATATCTAATATGTAAAGGCAGAAATTTGGGACAATTTAGTTGGAAGTGAATTTGTCAAGCTCCCCTGATTTTAATGGTTGACCCCTGCTCTCTACCCCAAAGGAAGTACTTGGGACTGGTGCCATGCTTCTCAGGTACCAGGAACACAAACTTCTCTAACACCATTGGTCCTGGCCCTTAATGGCAACATTATATTCAATAATTGGCTCCTGAAGCAAATGTCCTTTATGTAGCTCATATGGTACGATTTTCAGATTAGTAACAGTTGACACTATCAGATGCTATATACTATTTATTCTATATGAATTAAATAAACAAAATTGTTGAATACAATGTAAATCATTTAAATATTAATCATAATTAAGAATTCAATGCACAATTATGTGTAAATTTTAATAAAATATTTGCATATCTTAAATTCATAAGAATGAAACTTTTAATGCCAGTTGGTACACTGCCTTTTATTCTGTAGAAATGATCCCTCAATTTAACATATTCATTTTTTAACAGATTTATTAAGATATAAATTACATACTTACAATTCAACCCTATAAATGGTAAAATTCAAAAGTGTTTAGGACATTCACATTGTTATGAAACCATAGCCAGAAACTAACTTTAGAATGAAATTTTCAGCCCTAAAAGAAACTCAACACCTATTAGCAGTCACACCCTTTTCCTCTTTACCACCTGAAACACAAGGTCTCTATAGATTTGACAAATTTTAAATATAATATAAAAGAAAACATATAATATATGATCATTTGTGATCAGCTACAGTAAAAAATCATCCATATTTTGGAATGTATCACTACTTCATGCCTTTTTATTTCTGAATAATATTTCATGGTATGGACCATTAGCTCTTCATCAGTTGTTTGCCATGTGGATTGCTTCCACATTTGGCTATTATGAAAAATACTGTTATAAACTTTCATGTACAACTTTTTGCTTAGACATATGTTTTCATTTTTCTTAGGCATACATTTAAGAGGGAAATTGCTCGGTCAAATGATAACTGTATGTTTTCTTTTTTTTTTTTCTTTTTTGCATGTAATTATGATTCTTTTTTTTTAATTTGTAAAATGATATATAAATAGATATGCATAAATGTGCATTTGTTTACATAAATGTTATTTGTTATATATATATATATATATATTTTTTTTTTTTAAAGGTGCTTAGGTTACCTAAATATTATTCAGAAATTACAGGGATTACCATGTTCCCCACCGTCCACACTTTTTGAGGAAGCACAAGACAGTTTTTAGAATGGCTGAAGCCTTTTACATTCCCACCAGCATTTTTTGAGAATTCTAATTTATCTAGATCCTCAATAACCTTGTTATTGTCTATATACATATATCATAAAAGTGTTGTTATTATAAACATCCTAGTATGTGTAAAGAGGAATCTCATCATTGCATTGATTTGCATTTCCTGATGACTCATGATGTTGAGTGACTTTTATTTGCTTTGGCCAATATTTGCTAGGTTTTTTTCACTGGGAACTCTCTATTCAGGTATTTCATTAATTTTAAATTCAAGTAGTTGTCTTATTATTGATTGGTAAGAATTCCTTATGCATTCTGGAAACATGTTCTCCATATAAGATATATGATTTAAAAATATGTTTTCCCAATCCATAGGTTGGTTTTTAAATTTCTTGTTGGTATCAGCAATATTGGTGAAGTCCAGTTTATTTATTCAATGTCACTGTTACAACTAATTTTAATAAGATATTTATATATCTTCCATTCATGTAAATGAAATGCTTAATGAGAGTTTGTATTCTGCCTTGTTTTATCCTACAGAAATGATCATTAGATTTGACCAGTAGTTTTTTGTACGATTTAGAGATTTAATAAGGTTTTTATAATACAACTTATATTGGGATAAAATTTACATGCAATAAAATACTGAGCTTTAAATTGTACAGTTTAACAAGAGGAGCAGATGTCTATTAACCCAGAAAATTATGTCATTCCCATTTTTTATCAAATGCACTCACATGTAACCACTGTTCTGACTGTTGTCAATCTATTATATTTTTGCCTAATCTAGAACTTCATATAAATTGAAATAAAGTATTTGCTCATTTATATCAATCCTCATTGTTTGTAGATATATATATATATATGCTTTTCCATGTTATACAAATTCATAAGCCTAAGAAAGTCAAGTTTGACAAATTTTGTCTTTTAAACACAGAATATTGTCCATTTTCATTTAATGCAATTACAATTATTTCTCAATTTAATTTTATCTTATTCCGATTGACTTTTTCTTTTTCCTATATATTATTCCTAAATCATTTTTATACCTTTGCTGTCTTCTTATGCACCAAGTGAGTATTTTTTATTTTATTTTTTTATTTTTAAAGAAGCTTTAGATTACATAAATGTTGCATAAAAATATAGGGGAGTCTTTTATATCCCACACTTTTTGCCTTCCAAACTTACCAACATTAACAACATCCTTCATTAGTGTGTTACATTTATTAAATTTGGGTATATATATTGAAGCATTGCTGCTAACTGTGGAGTCTAGTTTACATTTACAGTTTAAACAATGTCCTGCACAATTTTGTAGGCTATGACAAAATATACAATGGCCTGTATCAGTCATTGCAATGTCATGCAGGCAAATTCCAAGGTTCTGAAAATGCTCTAATATTACACCTATTCTTTCCCTTCCCTCCCCTTAGAACCTCTGGTGTTCACTGCCTACACTTCAATCATAAAAGTTCTTCCATTTATAGAATAATAACAGTCTATAATAGAAGAATAATGTCTATTTTAGTCCATTGTTCATTCCTCAATCTTAAGGATTTAGGGCTGATAATGTCACTCTGTTTCTCACTGAGAGGGAGCTTAGATACAATGGGGCAGATTGATGGAACTATCTTGCTTGTATTTGTAGACACTTTCTGTTCCTTGAGATGGGCATTGTCTATTATCATTCCATTGTTAGTTGTCCTGGGTGAGTTCAATGAACTGGAGAGCAGGTGTTGCAACTCTGCTGAGATTCAGTGCTCAAATGGTAAATGAACAGATGAAAAATTTAAGTCTCTTGGACATATACTTAACAAATATAGTGATAATTACAGGTTCAAATAAAAGAGGCAGAAGAGCCTTGTGTAGGGAAACTAAATGATTATAACTCTGTTGCACTGGGGAGCATAAATTCCAAAGAAAGGTCCACTGATAAGGTGCCAAATTCCTGAGATTGTCTGCATTGCTTATATGTCTGGATGTCTCTAGAGCCCTCTGGAGCCCTGCTATTTGAAGCACTGTTCACTGTGGCTGTAAATGAGGTCCTGCTTACATGTGCAAAAGCCTAACCTCTGGCATAACCTCCAGACTAACTTTGAAATCACTTAACCATAAAACTAAAATTTATTTACCATTCCCCCTTTTTGTCAAGATCTTTTTCCAGGTGCATTGGTAGTTGGCACATGGTAGAGATGAGGGAGGGTCATCTCTGGGTGTCATGCCTTATGCTGGGGGAAGGCAATGGATTAATATGCTGAGTTTGGCTTAGAGAGAGGCCACATGTGAGCAACAAGGAGGCTTTCAGGAGGAGACTTTTAGGTGATATACAATACTAGCCTAAGTTTCAATTTCACAAGAAAAGGTTCACAAGTAGAAACACAACATCAAGTGCCTGGCATAGTGATCTGTCTGCCTTCACTAAGCACTGTCATTGTACTAAGGGGATTCTTGCCATCCTATTATAGAATGTTGCAGTACTGCCTAGGTTGGGAAATCAATATTCTTTCAGTTATTGTGTTGGTCTCCACCCAACAAGGTAATGCCCCATGAACACTTGAACATATTCATATGCCTTATTGGCATGCCCCAGGTGAACCCATCCCCATGCTTCTCCATAGCACTGACACCCCACACCAGCAATCCTCCCCTGTCACATTTGTGACCCTTCTGTGATCCAAAACTTCTCCAAAAACAAAGCCAACAAAATAACAAAATAAAATTAATAAGAAAATGAAACAATAATTGTTTAAAAATAACAATTAAAATCTAAAAAATAAAAAAATGAAATAATAATTATTTTTAGACATTGTGCCTAGCATCATGGTAAAAATAGTTGTCTTGTATGTACAGTGATATTTTCTTCTGTATATTCCCCCAGTGACTTATTTTTTTCATTTTCTCTTCAAGGAAACTTTAGTTTACAGAAAAGTCACTTAGAGAATATAGGTGATTCTCATATCCTGAACACCATCCCCATTTTCCATTCTCCCCTATTCATAGCATTTTACATGCAGATGGTACATTTGTTGCACCTGATGTACAAATATTGAAGTGGTGCTAATAACCATGGTTAATGGTTTACATTATGTTTTACATTTTTGATGTACACTTTTTATAGGATTTGACAAAATTTGAAATGGTCTGTATTTGTTATTACAAGATCATGCAGATCAATTCTAATGTCCTAAAAATGCTTTATATTCCATCTATTTAATTTCCCCCTCAAAACCTATGGTAACTGCTAAGTTTCAATTTTTGAAGAAGATTCACAGTTTCTTGCAATAATATTAAGAGTTTGCCATATTTTTTTTTAATTAGGCACTGCCCATGTTCTCAAGGGATTATTGTCCCTGTAACTGAGAACATAGCACCACACTCCAGGATGGGAGTTTAATATTTCTTGCTATTGTGTGGGTCTTCACCCAGTGAGATAACATACTATGACAAGATGTACACTTAACTATTCCACAGAAGCCTGCCCCAGGTGCACCCCATCCCATATACCCCCTACACACAACACCCTACCCCAAAAACACTCCCCTGCCATCTTTGACAAAAGAATATTTCCAAAATTTTAGGTTTAACCACAGACCTGCAAATTCACCAGCAGCAGAAAAGTGTTCCATTTCCTCCACATCCTCTCCAACACTTGTAGTCCTGTTTTTTCTTAAAGAGTGGATATATCATTGTAGTTTTGATTTGCATTTCCCTAATAGCTAGTGATGATGAGAGTCTTTTTATGAGTTTTTTAAGGATTTGTATTTCTTCTTTGGAAAAGTGTAGATTCAGATCTCTTGCTCATTTTTAAAATGGGTTGTTTATATTTATTTTTTAGATGTAGGAATTTTTATACACACTGGATATTAGATGCCTAGCAGATAGATGGTTTCCAAATATTTTCTCCCATTGAGGAAGCACCTTACAGTTTCTTGACAAACTCCTTTGAAATACAAAAGTTTTTAATTTTGTGTACATCCCATTTGTCTATTTTTCTTTAGTCTCTCATGCTTTCAGTGTAAAGTTTATGAAACCATTTCCAACTACCAGATCTTGTAGATGCTTCCCTACATTATCTTCTGGGAAATTTATGGTCTTTGCTTTTATATTTAGATCTATGATCCATTTTGAATTAGGTTTTGTATAGGACAAGATATGGTGATCTTCTCTCATTCTTCTAGATATGGATATCCAGTTCCCCAAGCACCATTGGTTGAAGAGACCATTCTCTACCAGTTGAGTGTGCTTGGTGGCCTTGTTGAGTATCAGTTGGCCATATATACAAGGATTTATATCAGAACTCTCAGTTCTGTACCATTGGCCAGAATGTCTATTCTTGAGACAATACCATGCAGTTTTGACCACTATAGCTTTGTAGTGTGTTTTAAAGTCAGTTACTGTGATTCTTCTCATTTCTATTTTCTTTTGCATTATGTCTTTAGCTATTTGGAGCCCCTTGCCCTTCCAAATAAATTTCATAGTTAGCTCTTCCAACTCAATAAACAATGCTGTGGTAATTTTTATTGGGATGGCATTAAATCTGTAAATCAATTTGGGTAGGAAAGAAATGCAGAAAATGCATTTCACAAGATACACCCTCTTTTCTTGATAAAAAGCATTTCAAAAGGTAGGGATAGAAGTAAACTTTTTCAACATGATTAAGTGTATATATGGAAAACTCACAGCTAACATACTATTCAATGGTGAAATGTTAATGGCTTTCCCTCTAATATCTGGAACAAGATAAGGATGCCCATTGTTACCGCTTTTATTTTACATTGGTTAGAAATACTTGCTCAAACACTCAGGCAAGAAAAAGATATTAAAAAACATCCGAATTGGAAAAGAAGAAGTAAACTTTCACTATTTGCAGATGACTTGATCCTATACATAGAGAGCACTGAGAAATCTAAACAAAGCTTCTAGAGCTGCAAATGAGTTCTGTAAAGTGGCATGATATAAGATCAACATGTCAAATTCAGCAGCATTTCTGTATACCAATAATGAGCAAAGTGAGGAGAAAATCAAGAAAAAAAATCAATTTACTTTAGCAATTAAAAAATCAAATACCTAAGAATAATGTTAACTAAAGTTATAAAGGACTTGTACACAGAAAAACTACATAAATTTGTTAAAGAAAATCAAAGAAGGCCTAAAATAAATGGAAAAATAATCCCTGTTCATGGATTGGAACACTAAACATCATTAAATTCTGGGATAGTAATGTCCACTCCATCTATAATTGAGAGAGAGATTTGATCTGATACAGCCAATGGATGGGTCTCCCTTGCTTGCAGTTGTAAGCTCCCTCATTTCCTTGGTATAGTGGTAGTCAATCCCCACCTCCTTGTTAGTTGTCCTGGGTGATTCCAATGAACTGGAGAGTAGGTGTTGCAACTCTGCTGAGGCTCTGGGCCCAACTGGCATATATACAAAGCTCAATGAATCCAGTTTCTTTGACTTACACCTACAAACTCCAGCACCAAGTATAGGTTTAAATAGAAGGGACAGATGAGCTATGTGTAGGAAAGCCATAGTTGAGTCCACATCTGTCACCCTCAGGAGCAAAAACTCCCAAGTAGGGCCCCCTGACAAGGCACCAATCTCTGGAGCTATCTGTCTTGACAATAGGAACATAGGAACTGGGTGTCTCAAGAGCCCTGTGGAGATCCACTAATTGGGGTATCCACTTTGGCAGTCTATGAGGTCCTGTTGAGATGTGCATAAGCATTTCCTCTGGGATGACCTCCAAACTCACTTTGAACTCTCTTAGCCGTATAAACTCACTTGTCTTTCCTTTTCTCTCTTTTATTCAAGGTCTTTTTCCAGTTGCATTGCTAGTTGGAGTTTAGTAGTAATCCCTTAGTGCCAATGAATTTCACCCTGAGAGTCATGTCCCATGCTGAGGGAAGGTAATGCATTTATATGATGAGTTTGACTTAGAGAGGGGCCACATTTAAGCAACAAGGAGTCTCTCAGGAGGCAACTTTTAGGCACCCCACAACCCTAGCTTAAGTTTCAATTTCAAGAGAAAGGCTCATAAGCATAGCCATCAATATCAAGGGCCCAACAATGGATCAACATCCTCCACTAGTCATTGCCCCTGGATTTGGGAGACTGTTGCTGCTTCATTAGAGAATGTGGCAAAGCTCTCCTGGATGAGAATTCAATATTCTCTCAGTTATTTTGTGAGTCTTCACCCACTGTGACAATACCTTGTAAACATTTGAACATATTTATATACCTTATATGTATGTCCAGAAGAACTTCCTCCCATGTATCCCAAACACTGACACCCCACAACAATGATCCTCCCCTGACCCACTTGCAACACTTCTGTCATCCAAAGCTTCCTCAAAAACGAAGCCAATAAAATAGCCAAATAAAATTAATAGAAATATGAAGTAATAATAATAGGTTTATATTTTAGAAATAAAATACATAAAAGTTTTAAAAATCTGAAAATAAAGGAAAATTAAAAGATTGGGATTTTTAAAAATAATGAAAAAATGCAAAAAATTTGTTTTTGACATTTTCCCTTTCATCACTGTAATATCTGGTGTCCTTTATGTACAGTGATGTTTTCTTCCATTTTTTCCCAGTGCTTCTTTTTATTCATTTTATTTTCAAAGAAATTTAAGGTCCCAGTAAAGTCAAATACAGAATACAGGGGACTCCCATATACCCAACATCCTCCCCCTTTTACTTCTTCCCATATTAATACCTTTTTTATGTGGATTGTACCTTTATTACAAGTGATATACAAATAGTGACAAATAGCTGCTAACCAAGCTCAACAGTTAACATTATGTTTTACATGCATAATGCCTTTATATGCTGAGTGTAGACCTTACACTTTTATAAATGTTGATGATATTTAACATGGCCTGTGTCCATCATTGCAAGATCATGTAGAACACTTCCAATGCTCATTAAATACCCCTTATCTCATCTATTTTATTCCTCCCTCTCCCTTCTTTCTTGGCTCACTCCTTAGATGATTCATAGTTACTTACAACAACTCTGAGGTCTTGACACACTGGTTTGTCCCATCCTATTATGAACAGCCCATGCTCTCAAGAGACACCCTTCCCTCTGTTTGTGAACATATCAGTCCCCCTGAGGATGGGATTCCAACTACTTCCCACTCATTTTGTGGGTCTCCAACCACTGATACAACAAATTGTGACAAAAGGATGACTCATACAATTGCTAGAAGCCTGCTGCAGGTGCTCCCTGTCCTGAATGCCCCCGCATCCAACACCCTAAACCAGTAACCCTTCCTTGTCATATTGCCATAATAACATCGCCAACTTCTTACTTTCAACCATATACCACCAATCAGGATTTGGGAATGAACTATGGAGTAGAGTAGAGTTACTACTATTCAACTATTGACATATTGTGATTCTAGCAATGCAAAAAAGTACATCATTGATGTGGTAGCAGTGGCTACTGGCAGCTCTGGGGGCAGAGAGAGAGAAGAACGGTTGTAATATGGGGCCTTTTTCAGGACTTGAGAATTGTCCTGAATGACATTGCAAATACAGATATAAATCATTTTATATCATCCCATAACATGCAAAACTGTGTGGGAGAGAGTGTAGACTACAATGTGAACTATGGTCCATGCTCAGTGGCAATGCCCCAGAAAGTGTTTATCACTTGCCATGAGTGTGCAACACCAATGAATGATGTTTATGTAGGAGGGTGTGGGATGGTGGGGACTGGGGCATATGGGAATCCCTATATTTTTCATGTAATATTTATCTAATCTAAGTATCTTTTAAAAAATAAAAAAATTAAAAATTAAAAAGATGGTATAAAAAATATAGACATCATTAGATGCCTGTTCTACCCAAATTGATTTGCAGATTTAACACAATCTTAATAAAAATTAAAACAACATTTTTTCTTACTTATTTGGAAAATCTAACTATGAAATTTGTTTGAGAATTTATTATTTTTTTGTTATAGGTTTTTTGGGATCTATTTTTTTTATTGTTTTTTTCCTTCATCTTATTTGCTAAAACTGGGTACATCATCTGCAGAGGACACCTGCAGGGTGACAGATGAGTACCATCAGCTTGAG
Organism: Cabassous unicinctus; assembly: GCA_029593785.1. NCBI lineage: Eukaryota > Metazoa > Chordata > Mammalia > Cingulata > Chlamyphoridae > Cabassous > Cabassous unicinctus. Next base: position 27,869 of record JAQZBX010013398.1, on the reverse strand, counting down.
AATCTCCTTAGGGGCCTAAGAGGGAAGATTGTTTTTCCTGGGTTGTTTTGTTGTTGTTTTGTTTCTTGTTTGTTGCCTTTTCCTTTTCTTTGCTACCTAATTTTCTTTTACTTCTTTTTTATGTCTACTTTATTTCTTTTTTCCTTTATTTTTCTATTTTCTGTCTTCTGTTGCTTTACTTTCATTCTACCACTACTTGTTTGTTCTACATTTTTTTCTTTTTCTCTCACCTTGACTTTGTTTTATTTTTTTCTCTTCTTACTTTTCCAGTCTTTTAACTCATTCTATTCTTTTCTATATTTTGTTTCTTGTTTCAGTTTTTTCTATTCCACCTTTTCATTTTTTATTCCTTGGCATTTTTTATGATTTTTTCCTAGATTTTATTTTCCTACATTTTGCATGGTTCCTCTTCTACCTTCCATTATTATTTTTGCTATTATAATTTTGCTCTTCTTTTCTAATCCTTTTATGTAGTCACAATACTTTTTTCCCCTAGGGAACATAGTCAACTGTAAGGATATAGAATAAGAAGTGTTAAGTCTCAAAAAGGGACATTACCACACTCAAAAATAACAACAACAACAATATTAAACCCTAGAATAGAAAGATTAGATAACCAGCTAAATAAGCCCATCAAGATATTCAGATGCCTAGACAACAAATATTACAGGCCATAATAAAAAACAGAAAGACATGGCCCGTATAATGAACAAACTGAAAAACAGGAGGAGATACAGAATATAGAAAAACTAATCAAGAATGTCTGAACAAATAGCATGAATCATGAATCAGCATAATAAATAGAAGGAAAAGATAAAGGATATTAAGAAAACACTGTGGGAAAATACTGAAGAAATTGTAAACATTCATGAAAAGATAAGAGATCTGATGGTGATGAATGGCATAAGGCAAGGTATCAAAAATACACAGGAAGTACATAACAGCAGATTTGAAAAGCAGAGGAATCTTCAGTGATGTTGAAGATAGTACATCTGAAACCAGTAGGAGAATAGATAGATAAAAAATATTGAAAAAACCCAGCAAGGACTTATGTATTTGAATGACAACACAAAATGCACAAACATACACTTTAGAGGCATCCCAGAAGGAGAAGAGAAGTGAAAGGATGCAGAAAGAGTGTTGAAGGAAATAATGGCTGAAAATTTCCCAACTCTATTGAGGGACATTGCTGTACATGTCCAGGAAGTGCAGCCCACCTCAAACAGCATAAATCCTAAGAGGCCTACTTCAAGACATATACTTTTCAAATTGTCTGAAGCTCATGACAAAGGGAAAATTCTGAAAGCAGCAAGAGAAAAGATATATAACACATACAAGGGAAGCTCATTAAGATTAAATGCTGATTCCTCATCTAAAACCATGGAGGCAAGAAGGCAGTGATATGACATAGTTAGGGTGCTAAGAAGGCAGTGATATGACATAGTTAAGGTTCTAAGAAGGCAGTCATATAACATAGTTAAGTTGCTAAAAGAAAAATACTTTCAACTAAGAATTCTGTATCCAGCAAAGCTGTTCTTCAAAAATGAGGGAGAGTTCAAAATATTCACAGATAAACAGAAATTAAGAGAGTTTATGCATATGAAACCTGCCCTTCAAGAAATACTAAAGGAAGTTCTACAGGCTGAAAGGAAAAAACAAGAGAGACAGTTGGAGGAGAGTTTAGGAAGGAAGATTATTGGTAAGAAAAACTAAAAAAAGATCAAAAGAGATATAAAAACAACCTAAAAAAAATATGGCTAACATAAGTAATGCTTTGAGAGTAAAAACAGAGAATTTTAATTCATTAAACTCTCCATTCAAGAGACCCAGATTGGCAGAATGGATAAGGAAATATGAGTCATCTATATGCTGTCTATAAGAAACTGACCTTTGACCTAAGGATGCAAGGAGGTTCAAAGTGAATGGTTAGAAAACATGTTTATATACAATCAATAACCATAAAATGGAAGAAGCAGCTTTATTAATATCAGACAAAACAGACTTTAAATGCAAATCTTTTTTAAGAGAAAAAGAAAGGCACTATATATTAATGAAGGGGGAATCCATCAAGATCAAAAGTAATCATAAACATTCATGCACATAAACAGGACCCCTAATAATACATGAGGCAAACACTGGGAAAACTAAGTGTAGACATAGATAACTCTACAATTATAGTTAGGAACTTTAATATATCATTGTCAACATTAGGCAATACATCTCAACAAAGGATTAAAAAAGAAACAGAGACCATGAATAATACAGTAGAGTCACTAGACATAATAGGCATATACAGAATATTGACCCCTAATACAGTAGGATATACATTATTCCCAAGCACATGTAGATCATCCTTCAGATAGATCACATGCTAGTCACTGAAAAATTCTCAACAAAATCAGAAAGTTTGAAAGTATACAGGGTAATTTCTGTATAAATACCTTAATTCCGTAAGGGCCATAGAACCAGATTGACACAAAGAGGTGGAAATTAAACAACACAATCTTTGACAATCAGTGGGTCAAGGAAGAAATTGCAGAAGAAATCACTAACTACATTGAAACAAATGAAAGTGGCAAAAGAAATTTTCAGAACATATGGTCTGCAGCAAAAGCAGTGATGTGAGGGAAATTTATAGCTGTAAATGCCTACATTAAAAAAGAAAGCGCTAAAACCAAAGATTTAGAAAATGACCTACAAACTAATCACAAAGCAAGTAGAAAGAAGGAAATAACAAAGATTGGAGCAGAGCTAAATGAAATTTAAAATTGAAAGAGAAAAAATTGACAAAGCAAAAGATTGTTAAGAAGATTTAAAAAATTGACAAAACGTTTGGTGGACTAACAATGAAATAAAGAGAAGATTCAAATATATAAAATAAATGTAAAAGGGGATATCACCACAGACCACAGAAAGAAAGTGTGTCATTAGAAGATACTTTGAAAAATTGTATGTCACAAGAAGGATAAGATGATAAGGACAAATTTCTAGAAAAACACAAGCAGCCTATATTTGCAAGATAAGAAATTGAACTCAACACACCAATCCAAGTAGAGATTTAATTAGTCATCAAAAACAAACAAGAACCCAGGACCATATGTCTTTACAGGTGAAATCTAAAAGTCTTTCTGGAAAGAACTAACTCCAATCCTGCTTGAACTCTTCCAAAATATAGAAGTGGAGGGAACATTGCCTATCTCATTCTATTATGGCAACATCACCCTAAAAGAATTTTTGAATTTTTAGACAGTAATAGTGAGCAATCTGAGATGGAATTAAGGAAAATGTGGCATTCTCAATAGCAACTAAAGATTCAAATATCTAGGAATAAACTTAACTGAAGATGTAGAGGAATTTTGCAAAGAAAATTTCACAACGTTTTAAAAGTAAATCAAAGCAGACCTAAGTAAATGGAAGAATATTCCGAGTTCATGAATTGGAAAACTAAACATCATTAAGATGTCAATCCTTTCCAAATTAAATTTACAGGTTTTAAAAAAATCCCAATAAAAATTGCAACATAATGGAGGTGTGGGTGGTGGGAAACATCGGAAGCCCTGAAATTTCTGAGTAATATTTAGGTAATCTAAGCACCTTTAAATATATATATATATATACATATATAGATAGATATATAACAAATAACATTTATGTAAACAAATGCACATATATGCATATGTATTTATATATCATTTTACAAAAAAAGAAAAAATTGCAACATAATTTTTTGTAATTGGGAAAGCCAGTTCAATATTAGTTGCATGGTATTGGCACAAGGATAGACATACTGACTAATGGAACTGAATTAATATTTCTGGTATAGATCCTCTCATATATGGCTACTGATATTCAACAAGGGCACCAAGGCACCTCAAACAGGGCAAAATGCCCTCTTCAAAAAATGGTTCTGGGAGAACTGAATATTCAAATCAAAAAGATTAAGAGAGGATCACCATCTCATGCCCTATACAAAAATTAACTAAAGAAAGATGAAAGACATAACTATAAGAGCCCATATCATATATCTCCTTGAAGATAATGTAGGAAAACATCAATGAGTTCCTGTAGTAGGATATGATTTCATAGACTTTACAACAAAATCACAAGCAAAAAAAGAATAAAATAATTAAAAAGACATCCTCAAAACTCAGAACTTTTCTACATCAAAGTAGTTTGATCCAGAAAGTGAAAAGCAGCTTATTCAATGGGATAAAATATTTAGAAACCTCTTGTCTGATTAGGGCCTAATATCCAGCATATACCAAGAAATCCTACATCTCAAAAATACAAGACAAACAACTCAATTCAAAAATGGGCATGAATTTGAGCAGACACTTTTAGTAAGAGGAAATAGAAATGGCTAAAATTCCTATGAAAAGATGTCCAACATCACCTGTTATTAGGGTAATGCATATCAAAGAAACAATGTGATATCATTTACACCTTTTAGACTCATGGTTATTAAAAAACAGAGAAATACAGGTCTTGGAGAGGATGTGGAGAAATGGAAATTTTCCTCTTCTATGGATGGGAATGCAGAATGGTGCCAATATTGTGGAGGACAATAAAGTGGTAACTCAGGAAGCTAAGAATAGAACTCACAAATGATCCAGCAATCCCACTGCTTTGTATATTCCCAGAATAATTGAAAGCAGGGGTATGATAAGATATATCCATACCAGTGTTCATAGTGGCATTATTCACTATTGCCAAAAGCTGGAAATAACCCAAGTATGCAACAGTAGACGAATGGATTAGCAAAATGTGGTTTATACATACAATGGAATATTACTCAGCTGTAAATTTTTGTTGAACATCCAGAGATATCGGCCATTTTGAAAGGCATCCAACTCCATTCAATTGAATGTTTTCAATAAAGCCTGTGGTTTGCTAGGTATTAGCAATGTGCTTTTCATTTTCATACTTTTCCACTTTGAACCTGGCAACTATCTGATCTCTTAATCTGTATGGCTAAGGTATGCCTTGCCTTTGTCCCAGACTGAATAATGGTTGTCAGGGATAGCTATGGGAACATTCATAGCTGTATTTGTGAAATGTTTAAAAGAGAATTTAAATTTCTGGATAAAGGTAGTCTGATCCCTGGTTCTTATAGACTGAGCAACCACGGAGAATTGGTGTCTATATCCCAGGTAAAGTTAACTGGAAACATAAAGGTAAACCGTATCATCAACTCCTAGGGAAATGGAATAAAGAATAATAGATTTGAGGAGAACATTCTCTCAGTACAGCTTTGAATGCATCCCACAGATTTTGATACATTGTGTTCTCATTTTCATTCATTTCTAGGTGGTTGTTGAATTCTTTTGCAATTTCCTCCTTAACCCACTAAATGTCTTAGAGTGTATTTTTAAAATTTCATATATTTGTGCCTAACCTTTTTCTTTGCCTCTTACTGATTTCCAGCTTCATTCCATTGTGCTCAGAGAAATTACTTTGTATAATTTCAATTTTTATGAATCCATTGAGAGTTGTTCTGTGAGATAGCATGTGGTCTATCCTGGAGAATGGCTCATGTGCTGTCAAGAAGAAAGTCTATCTCATCATATTTGGGTGTAATGCTGTGTATATGTTTATTAGGTCGAGATCCTCTAATGCATTATTCAAAGTCATTGTTTCTTTGTGATTCTCTATCAAGATGTTCTTTCTAATAGTGATAATGATGTAAGAAAGAACCCCCTCCCTATAATTATAGAGGCATCTATTTCTCCACTTATTTTTTTCAATGTTTTCCTTATATAAATGGAGGCAACTTGGTTAGGTACATAAAGGTTTATGACTGTTCTTTTTTCTTGGCAGATTATCCCCTTTATTAACATATAGTGGCTTTTTTTACTCTTACAATAATTTTTCATTTAAAGTCTATTTTGTCCAATATTCGTATAGCTACTCCCCTCTTTTTTGGTTATTGTTTGCATGTAAAATTGTTTTCCAACCATTCACTTGCAACCTACTTGCATCCCTGGCAATAAGGTGAGCTTCTTGTAGTCAGCACATAGATAGATCATATTTCCCTATCCATTCTGCCAATATGTTTTCTTTTATTGGAGAGTTTAATCCATTAAAATACAAAGGTATTACTCTAAAGGCAGGACCTAGCCATATTTTCTTTAGGTTAATATATCTCATATGTTGTTTGTATTTCTCATTTTATCTACTTAGTTATTCTTTCTAATAATCTCCTTTTCTACACTTCTTCCCACCCTCTCTCTACTGTTTTTTCCTGTCAACCTGAAGAGCTTCCTTTAGTATTTCTAGAAGGGCAAGTTTCTTGTTAACAAACTCTCCTAATTTCTGTTTACTGGTGAATATTTTGAATGTTCCCTCATTTTTGAATGCCCACTTTGCAGGTTACAGTATTCTTGGTTAGTCATTATTTTCTTTTAGCAACTATGTCATACCACTTCTATTTCACCTCCATGGTTTCACATAAGAAATCAGTGCTTAATTTTATTGAACTTCCCCTTTATGTAATGACTCTCTTTCTCCTGCTGCAATCAGTATTTTCTCTTTATCTGGCACAATTGATAATTTGATAGGTATGGGTCTCATGGCAGGCCTGTTAGTATTTATAATGTTTGGAGTGCACTGTATTTCCTGGACATGCATATCCAAGTCCCTTAAAAGAGTTGGGAATTTTTCATGTCATGGTTTCCTCCAACACCCCTTCTCTACCCTTTATCTTTCCTTCTCCCTATGTGATGTCCTTCATGCATAATTTTGTGCATTTCATGATGTCTTTTAATTCTCTGAGTCTCTGTTAATTTTTTCTATTTTATATATATTTTCTATCTGTGTGATTTCAGAAGTACTATCTTCAATGTCACTAATTCATTCCTCTTCTTGTTCAGATCTTGCTGGTATGTGCTTCCATCATTTATTAATTTCATGTACTATGTCATTTATCACCATCAGATTTGTTATTTTTTAAATATTTGTTTGTGATTTCTTCTGTATGTTTCCCCACTGTCTTCTAATATTCTTTTCATTCACTTCATTAAGCGAATTAATGATATTTGTTTGGACACCTTTGATTAGTTCTTCCATGTTTGCATCTCCTTCTCTTTTCAAGTTTGCTCATTATAATGGACCATGTCCTCTTGTTTCTTAGTATGGCTTGCAATTCTGGCATCTAGCCATCTTCTTATCTTGATGGGCTTATTCAGATGGTTAGCTTGTCTTTCTTCTCTGGGGCTTCTTTTGTTTTGTTTTGTGTTAAGCTTACTCTTTGTCATTTTGCTCCACTTATTCTACATACTTGTAGTTGTCTGTGTTCCCCCCATGAAATATTAAGATCATAGAAACGGAATGAAAATAGAAGAGAAAAAACATTAAAAAGGGAAATGATGGAAAGTGAACTTTAAAGGACCAGGTAAAAAAGAGAAAATAAACATGTATTAAGTGAAAAATCAAGAAAAATAAAAAGAATTAAAAATAAAAAAGGTGGAGTAAATAAAGAGAGAAAGTCAAAAATTGAATGAAATAAAAGACCAGAAATTTGAGAAGAAAAAAGTGTGGAGTAAACAAGAGAAGGTGGAACAACCTAAAAGCAATGTTAGATGGGAAATGAAAGAAAAGAAGAAAAAAGAAAGAAAGAAAGAAAGAAAGAAAGAAAGAAAGAAAGAAAGAAAGAAAGAAAGAAAGAAAGAAAGAAAGAAAAAGAAACTAAGTAGAAAAAAGATAAGAAAATAAAGGAAGAACAAGAAGAAAAATATAAACAAGGTTTCCCTCTTAGGCCATTAGCAACTGCCTTAGGCTGCTAGTGCTCACCAATCACTTTACAGCCTGCCATCCCCAGGTAAGGTACCCTAGTGTAGAGAAAAGAATAAGAAAAAAAATTAAAAGTAACAAATCAAATAACCTAAAAGAGGAAATATTAGTCAATGATCCCTGTGCTGAAGCTTCTGTCCTTCAACCCCTGGTCTCTGCAGTTCCTGGGGTGCCTCTCTCCACCACTTTATCATTCAAGCCTTTTGGGTTTTATTAAAGGAGATACTAGGGATTAAACCCAGGACTCCACCAATTTGGTTAAACTTTTAAAGTCTTTTAAATATGTTTTTTCCTGCCTCTTCCTACTCTCAATTACCTCAGGCATATTAGGCTTCTGATGTTTTGCCAATTGCCTCTCCAGGCTTTCTGCTTTCCAGGGCTGTTAGGCACTTGTCAACCCACCCACTCACTGACCCAGTTTCTCTTTCTCCCAAGGGAGGTGCATGGGGCAGTCTGCCTGATCAGCTGCCCCCTTCCCTTCTCCTTGAAGCTGTTTCAGTTGAGGCTGGTGGGGTTTTTCCTTGTCTGCCATCTTATTACCACCCCACACCCACCTTTCTCCCCATTAGTTCACCTGGCACTAGTCCCCCACATCTGATATTCCCTCAGCTCCACCCCCCTCAAGAACCTCGTGGTTAAGAAGATGCACCCTGGTCACTGGGGGTGGGGAACTTAACTCACTCTAGGAGCTGCTGAACACTGGTCTTCCAGCCAGTTCTCTACCCTCACTTACCTCATCCTCTGAGCTGGCTTATATGCTCAGTCTCCTATAGATTTCTTCTCCCACCTCACCGCTATGGCCAACTCGGTCCCCATCTCAAGCTGCCCTCACCAATTGCCACTGCAATTTTAAAGCTTCCCTTCTGCCTAGTAAATCTGTCTACATTTCCACAGTTTCCAGAGGAGGACTCTGCCATCTTTGACCTCCAGTTGCATGTTCTTCTTACCATAATCAGATATTATATTTGGTATAGTTATAAAGTTAATCAAATCATGAATAAATAATTAGAACCTCAAGTTATCCTTTGACTTCTGAGGTAATTTTGATACTTCATAATTTACTTCAATGAGCTTTTGCATTTCTTGAAGCTGGTAATCCTTTCATTAAAGAATCTTCTAGTAATATTCTGAGCATCCATTCAATGATTGTCTAACCATTTGACAGCATCTTTTTTAATGAAACCAACATGTATGCACACACAGACTCAGAGTGATAAGGAGAATATAAATATAAGATTTTAGTTTGCCAAGTTGTGTGATAATGATAGAAATATAGTGCAATGGACAATAAGCCAACAAGCCTGCCAGCTGTTGCCTTGGCTAAGATTAAGTATATTTCACTTTATTTTACCTCACAAGTTTTTAGTTATTTACGGTTCTAAATTCAACCTGTCATTGCATTAATCATACTATGATATCCATAGTTAAATTCTTGCCCCTATTAAGTGTTTTTCTGGCTCTCTCAACTTCATTTCCTAATTTACAAAGAGACATTGAGAGCATCCATAGTTGAGAAAAAGTAGAGGGAAGACATTTACCCTAAAACAGGAACACCCTTTCAAAATTAGGCTTTACACCTTGAACACCAGGGTTAGAAAATGAGCTTAGGAAATTCAAAGTCATAGCTGAAGTTTTTCAATAGAATTTTTGTTGTATGTATTCTTGAGTTTGCCATTCACTGTCTTCAAGGAAGAGAAGAAAAGCAAGCTGTGAAATATTATTTATTCATATCTAGCCATATACCAAACACTGGACAAATTCCTTTATTACATTACCATATTTATTCCTCTAAATAATTCAATAGGCAAAAGCAAAACAGTGTAGAACTGGTAAAATATACTTAAACACATATGATAGACAAAGGCATATTTTCTTTTAATATAAATAAAGTTCACAAATCAGTCTTACAAATGGCAACAGAAATGAAGAATTGGCCAAAGAGCCAATTTAAATAAAAAGCACAATATTGGAATAAAATATAAAATAAAAATCCATGAGCCCACACTTATACAAATGAGTGATTGAGTGAAAGAATAAGTGGGGAGAAAAGACAAATCCCCCATATGGAACAATTCCAAATGATTTATATAGAATCTACACTTGCAAGGTGGTAGATCATAACTCTCCACTTTTTAGTGTGGTATGCACATAGCGGCTTCCTTCCAATGAGTAGAGTATGGAAAGGGAAAGGGAGAAGAATAATTTCATAGTGGAAAACCTGGCACACTCCACCTCAGCCAGGTGATCTAGGTTAACACCAACAGTTCTGAGTCATATTGTTATTATATACCTTTGATAATGTGATGATATAAATTTTATTTTACCCTTGCTGGTCTTCCTCCACAAAATCCATAATTATAATATAATTATGATAAAAATATCAAACAAACTCCATCAGATGGATAATGTCCCAAATGTGTGACTAGTCCTCTTCAGTACTGTCAGGGTCACTATTAACAAGGAAAGTCTGAGAAACTGTCAGTGTTTGGAGGTGCCTAGTCAACATGACTGTTAAATCTAATGTGGTATCCCAGATGGGATTCTAGAATGCAAAAAAGGATGTTAAGGAAAACCTAAGGAAATCTGAGTAAAATGGGAAATTAGTTAAAACCAACACATCAACATTGTTTAATTAGTTGTGAGAAATATACCATATTAATGAAAGATGATAATAGTGGAAACTCAGGATAAAATATACAGGAACATTTGTACTATCTGTTCAACTTTTCTGTAAATCTAATACTATTCTTAAAGAAAATTTTATTTAAAAATTATGAACCTGGAAATATATTTGTAAGAAAATCATTTTATTAACTACCTAATGAATATCAATCATGTAAAACATTGGGCTCTAAATCTTAGGGTACACATACTTTTCTAAGACAAATTTGTATAGAAGAAAATATTCCCTCTAAATTTTGTCTTTAATTTTAGTAACATTAAAAAAGCAAAGTAGAAATTTACCTACTACTTCAGTGCATATACTATGTGACAAGTACCATAACAGAAATTTTGCATGCTAACACTTAAATCTGATCCACAATTCTTTCAAAATTGATTATTTCATTTAATAGCTAAGTAAAGTAAGATTCAGAGATACTAAGGAATTTGTCTTTATCAAATTATGAGAGAGCAACAATGGTGGATTTGAACTCATTGTGTAAAACAAAATCCCATGTTTTTATCCTATTATTTATATATTTATTTTCATAGAATATTTTTAAAGTATTTTTGGTTTGAAGAAAAATTGTGCTAAACGTAAAGAGATTCCTGATATATACCCTCTCCATAGTCTCTGCTATTATTAACCTCTTGAATTAGTATAGTTCATTTGTTACAATTGTTGAATATATATTGATGCAATAATGTTAACTAAGGTTTATTGTTTACATTATGGTTCACTCTTTATGTTGTATATTTCTTTTCACTAATGCATAATGTCACTTATCCACCATTACAGTATCACACAGAAAAATTCCATTGCCTTAAAAATGCTGTGTGCTCTGCCTATTCACCCCCCAATTTCATTTTATATGATCTGATTTGTAAGTACTATATACATAATCCTATATAAAGGATTTTGGGTTATTAACATTTTTAAATAACAGGAAGTAGTGGAAGACAACTTTATGTTCAACTCTGTAAAATTTTCCTTACCTTTCAGTAAGCTATGGTCAATTTAGGACCTATAATAAATGATAGCTGAGTTTGGTCTTGAAGATTTAGTAATAGGTAACAAGATGAGGAAAAAAGAAGACACTTTCATAGGGAAGGAGCAGCAAGAATGCCCACAGCATCTAGCTTCCTTATGAATGCTCTCCTGATCCATGGATTCCAATATATCTCATCAAACATTTTTGAAACTCTTGAACTTATCCATGGTCTGTGCCCTATTTATTCTGGTGGATATTTGTCTTTGAGTCACATGTTTTTTCTTTCTCTCTGTTCTTTATGATACAATTTGATTTGATTTTTGCTCTCTTCTTAAAAACAGACATAAAATTCACCATTCTGCCCTTAATGCATAGACTTCATCTGTAGAGGCTGGATCTACACTCTCCTATAGCCAGCCTTAATGCCCAGGTCCCAAAACTAGTGGTTTTCTGATAACACCCTTCCTTTCATTTCTAATTTAGTTATTTGCTTATTCCCTTTTTTCACATTCATTCTGTTAATTTTATTGACCTATCAAAGAGCCAAATTTTGTTTTCATTTTTCCCCTCTATTAATTTTAATTCTCAATTTCATTTATCTCCACTCTAGTCTTTTCTACTTACTGATTTATTTTTTAAAATACTTTTAATTATTTTTAAATGATACTTACATTACATAAAATGTTACATAAAAAATATAAGGGATTCCCATATCGCCACTCCCCATAACTCCCACTTTTCCCCACATTAACAACCTCTTTCATTAGTGTGGTTCTTTCATTGCAATTGATGAACACATTTGGGAGCATTGCCACTAATCATGGATTATAATTTACATTGTAGTTTAAACTGTCTCCTAATCAATACTGTAAGTTATGGCAAGATATAAAATGGCCTGTAACTGTCATTGCAATATCATTCAGGTCAATTCCAAGTCATGAAAATGCCCCCATATTACACATCTTTTTCCCTCTCCCTGACTTCAGCACCTCCAGTGGCCACTGTATCTATATCTATGGTATCATTTCTTTCATTGCTAGAATCACAATAATTCTATAGTAGAATATTAGTCCACTTTAGTCCATATTTTATTCCCCAATCCTGAGGATTCTGGGGGTGGTGTTGCCCACTCCACCTCTAATTGAGAGGGGCCTTTGATCCAATATTGCTGATGGATGGGACTCTTACTTGCAGTTGCAGACTCTCTTGGTTCCTTGGTGTGGTGGTGGTCCATCCTCACCTCCTTCTTAGTTGTCCTGGGTGAGAGCAATGAACTGGTGAGTAAATGTTGCAACTCTGCTGAGGCTCAGGGCTAAACTGGCACATGGATATTCCAGAGATTCAAGTCTTTTGGATGTACACCTACCAACTCCAGCACCAACTCTAGGTTCAGGTAAATGGGACAGAAGAGGCATGTGTAGAGAAATCACATCTGAGTCCAGCTCTGTCACACTCTGGAGCACAAACACCAAAGTAGGGCCCACTGACAAGTCACCAAACTCTGGAACTGCAATAACAATAGGAGCTAGGTGTTTCCAGAGTCCTCATGATCCCCACTATTTGGGGTAGTATCTACTTTGGTTGTCTATGAGATCCTGCTGAAATGTGCATAAGTGTTACTTCTTTGATTATCTCCCTACTCACTTTGAAGTCTCTTAGCCATATAACCTCATTTGTCTTTAGCTTTTACCCATTTTATTCAAGGTCCTTTTCCAGTTGAGTTACCAGCCATTGCTGGATAGTAATCCCTCTGGGCCAGGGAGGCTTATCCCCAGGAGTCATGTCCCATGCTATGGGGAATGTAATATATTTATATGCTGAGATTGACTTAGAGAAAGGCCACATTTGAGCAACATGGAGGCTCTCAGGAGATAACTCTTAGGCACCCTACAACAGTAGGTTAAGTTGCAAATTCAAGAACCAAAGGCTCATAAGCATAGTCATCAATATCAAGGGCCTTGTACATGGGCTACTGTTGCTGTTCCATTAGAGAATGTGGCAGAGCTTCCCAGGAAGCTGTAATTAAATAATCTTTGGGTTGTTGTATGAGTCTCTACTTATGGTGGCAACCCCCCATGAACATTTGAACATAGATGCAATAGGGAATTCATTTAATTTATGCTAAGACCCTGCTACCTATAGGTGACTCTATTTCTCACCTGTAAGACAAAAGCAAATTTATTCTTTCAACTACTATTTTTAGAGGGACTTTTTCTACTCTTGGATTATATTTAGAAATTTTTACAAATTGACATGTAATTTAGCTGAGAATAAGACATCATTTAATATGAGAGGAGATCCAAGATGGCAGAGTAGGGAATGGCAAACTGAGCTCCTGCTCCATAAACTGTGGGAAGATAGGCAGGCTAACCTGGCAGAGGGGAACATGCAGGACAATGGGGACAATTGGAGAAAGAAACTAGAGAGAGGTTATTCAACTGGCTAGGGGAGAGGGAATCAGGTTCATTGATTTGACTGGAAGACCAGTGCTCAGTCATCTCTGAGAGAAAGGAAGAACCCTGGGGATCAGGAGTGCATCCCAATACCCAGCAGGCTCCTGAGGTGGGGGACTTGTGGAGCAAACATGTGTGGGGAGTGGTACCCAGCCAACTCAGGGAACAAGAGAAGTGGTGGGGAGGGGATATAGGGCAAGTGGATGGGCTCTCAGCCAGTACCCAAGAAAAGGAGAAACACCAGACATTGCTGAAGCAGATCCAGGAAGAAGGAAAGAGGAAGCTAATCAGGTGGGCTGCCACACCCACCAGCCCTGGATGACAGAGGAAATACATAAGTGAGGGGGTGGGCTGACAGGTGCCCAACAGCCCTGTTGGGAGAGGAGCTGGAAGAGGAAGCAAGCAAGCTATCAGATGCCCAACCATCCTGAGGGAAAGGGGGGCAGAGACAGGCAATGGGTGAGTTGCCAGGTGCCCAAACAGCCCAGAAGAGAAGGGAGCCAGAGACTGATCTACTGAGTTGTCAGACACTAGCCATCTCCCTTTGGGAGGGTCAGTTGTGGTACAAGCATCCTAATGAAAGAAAAGTTAGACTGATTTTTTTTTACTTTTTTATGTTTATTTGTTTTGATTACTTATTCCTTGTTTTTTTTCTCTTCGGCCAGGTACCTTACTTACAGAGGACAGGCTACAAGGTGAATGATTTCTGAGCACTTGCAGCATGACAGATTTGCTAGTGGCTACAGAGGAAGGCCAATTTGTCTTATTTTTCCCCTTTGTTTCTTATTTCCTTTTTTCTTTTTCTCCATATTTTCATTTTTCTTTATTTTTAAAGAAGTTTTGTATTATGTAAAAGTTCCATGAAAAATATTAAGGATTCCCATATTTCTCACCCCTTCCCTCATATTTTCCCTCACTAATAATGCTTTTTATAAGTGTGGTACATTTGTTATAATTGATGAACAAACAGTTAAGCATTGTTACTAACTATGGCCTATAATTTAAATTATGATTTACACTTTGCACCATACAAAGTTATAGGCTTTGACAAAATGTATAATGGCCTGTATCCATTATTGCAATATCATGCAGAACACTTCTAAGGTAAAAACAAAACAAAACAAAACAAAAAACACAAAAAAACTCATGCTACACCTATTCTTCCCTCTCCCTCCCCTCAAAATCTCTGGTAACCACTGTCTTTTTATCAATGTTACAGGTTCCACCATTACAAGAAGAATCATACTTTGTATCGTAGTTGCATTGTCCTCTTATATTTGTTCATTCCTCAGTCTTGAGGATTTGGGTATGCTGATGCCCACTCTGCTTCCAAGTAAGAGGGAGCTTAGGTCCCATGGGGGAGATGGATGGAACTAAATTGCTTGGAGTTGTAAATACTCTGTTTTTTGGAATAGGTATTGTCCATCATCATCCTTTTATTATTTGTCCTGGGCAAATCTAATGAACTGGAGAGTACATATTGGCTGAAACTCTGCTGAGATTAAGGGCTTAACTAGCACATGAGTAGCCCAAAGATTTAAGTCCTTGGGACATATATTTCACTGGTGCCATGCTAATTATAAGTTCAAATAAAATGGACAAAAGAACCAAGTATGGGAAAATTATGAATGAGTCTAACTCTGCTACATTGGGGAGATAGGTTATCATACATTCCGAGGTAACCCCTGGACTGGGTGCTGATTAGCTGGGGTAGAATGACCTGATTATAGTGTCCAGATATCTCTTAAAGCCTTCAGGCTTGAGGCATTGTTTTCTATGGAAGTCAGAGAGATTTTCCAAAGACATACATATGTGTAACCTCTGGAATGAAATCCTGACTCATGTTTGAAATCTCTTAGTGTAAAAACTCATTTGCATTTACTACTTCCTCATTTATTCAGGGTCTTTTTCCAAATGCATTGCTAACTGGCACTTGGTAATAATCACTCTGTGCCAGAGAGGCCCACCCCCAGGTACCATGTCCCATGTGAGGTGAAAGGCAATGAGCTTATATGCTGAGTTTGGCTTAGAGGCCACACCTGAGTAACAAGGAGATTTTCAGGAGGTAACTCTTATGCAAAATATATGTCTAGGATAAGTTTTGATTTTATAAGAATAAGGTTCATAATTACAAGCATTAATAAGATATTATTAATAAGATTAATAGGATATTTTTAAATGACCATTCTTAGGATCCACAAGCAGGGCTAGGATGAAATTTGAATTTTTGGCATTCTGAATTCATAAATCAGGGAAATCACAGCCTGGGCATACTAAGTCAACTGTGACCTAAAGCATAACAGTAAAAGCTAGCAATTACATGGTCTTAATATCTACCAGCCTTTCATTGTTCTGTGTCTACATGTGTTAGATTATTGTATACTAATGAGAGATCTATGTGAGGGTTAGAGTCCTCTATATTTAACAGATGAGTAAAGTGAAGCACGGAGAGGTCAAATGAAATATCCAAGAACATATAGTCAGTGAAGGGTGAATCTGAGACTCAAACAGAGGACCTAGACTGGAGTCAGTGAAACTGCCACTTACCAACTGCCTTGAAACTGCCACATACTAATCCATTTTTCAGAGTAGACACTCCCTTATAGGATTGTAGAAATTTTTAAAAGTTTCTTCTTCTTCAATTTTGTTCAAATGCCCACCTCCTCATGTTTATTCATAGGAGGCTTGCTGCATCATTAAATATGTTACTGTTTTTTCTCCCCCTTGCAGCACCTACTAAAGCTGGCTCTGAACAGTTCTAACCAGGGAGCATGCTAGGCCTTCATTTTAAGATAAAGCCTAACTACCAGAGTCAGATGAGAGGTTTGAGAGAAAGAAATATCCCATCATAGTTGGTTATCAATCTCTGTACTTCTTTCCCTCTCCCACAACTGACAGCACCTTTTCTGAGGAGAGGTAAATGTTTCAATTTATTTTTATGATATAATCTCACTCCTCTCACCAAAATATGCTTCTTTGATGCCATGCTTTTCTTGTTGCCATGTTTAGATTAAAACTGAGCTCACGGAACTGAGCTATGTCAATGATGATGTCACACAAGGGTTACTGGAAGCCTTGGCGCTCACTCAGATCCCAACTACTCCTCTGTGAAGTTGTTAATCTCAGATCTCCCTGATGGAGAATGACTTTGGCTATGAACTGACAGATATTAAGGACTAAATCAGAGTCCACTCTTCAGGAAAAGTTGAGAGAGATCTTACAACTAGGACAAGTGATAAAATCTTGCAGAAACTATTCTTTTAGGTTCACATTCACCAAGATGAGATGAAACAACAATCTAGGTAAAAGGGACCTTACTCTAAAACTTTAGGTAAGGATGGAAGGAAAATTGTCTGACTGATGGGAGTTGGAAAATGAGGGGTCTGATTCCCCTTGTCCAAATTTCTCATGATTTCTCTGGGACCTGATTTATCATGGGCAAGAACAAAAATTAAATATTTGTGGAAAGGGGATAAAGCTCACTGAGGCTTTTGCTGAAAAAGTACTTTTGGCTACTTAGTAGAAAATTAACAAAATATCTTAATATGAATGAATACATGAATAAATGAGGTAGCAAATACAAGAATTCTGAGTATGAGGGATTTCCATATTTGGCTCAGAAAATTTATCCAATTATGCATTCCAAGATCTAAATGTTTTGTGTAGATAAAAAGGGAAGAAATAGGCAAGTGGGGCAGAGGAGTGTGGGACAGGGGAACAGGCTGTTTAGAAACATATTTACTTCGTGTAATTATTATATTTTCTAATGATTTTGTATCTTTTGAGGGATTTGGGAAAGCAATACAATTGAGATAATCTAATAACGGCATAGTAATAGGACCTTCTTTTCAGGAAAAAGCACATTTTACATTAAACAGTTGCTTGGTTAAAAATGCTAAAAAGAAGTGTTATAACTGTGAGAATTAATGCACATTATACAAATTAATACCTTTCTTTAAACATAATTTCTTTTCCATAAGCTTTCTCTTAAAAGAAGTTTGGAAACACATTTTAAAAAGGTGGTCATTTCTCCTATTTCAGTGTTAGCATTCTGAATTTGCAAAGAAAATCAATTTCATAAAATACTTCTTTATAGAAGTAACATACTATTAGGTAAGTTCAGGTATATGAAGTGATTTCAATATTACAAATGAGAAAATCATTTGGAATTCAAAAATAGATATCAAAATTTGTATATATACGTGATTCTATAGTTGTAAACATAAAATCCCAATATTTATTGCACTGTTTTCAAAGAGTAAAAATGTGTGCTATAAGGTGAAAACTTATCACAGGCTCCAATCC
Source organism: Cabassous unicinctus (assembly GCA_029593785.1). Classification (NCBI taxonomy): domain Eukaryota; kingdom Metazoa; phylum Chordata; class Mammalia; order Cingulata; family Chlamyphoridae; genus Cabassous; species Cabassous unicinctus. The sequence continues at coordinate 9,670 of JAQZBX010013398.1, read as the reverse complement.
CCAGGCCCAGCAAGATTCAAAGGGTATCAGAGATGTCTTCTTCATCTTCCACTGAGAAGACCATTACTTCATTGACCTAGGGGCTGCTTCAGAGAGTCAATGGTCAGGTGCAAATATTTTACCAGAGTGTGCAGAGTAAAGGGTGTAGCTGTAGAGTGGCAAACCAAAACCACATATTCACCAGTGGGAAAACTACCCCAGATCTTTGAGGCTGAGCTTTCCAAAGAGAGCAAAATCATCTTTCTCCCCAGTCTAATCAGCACCAAGTCCTTGCTCAGCTCCCAAAAGCCCTTCCAAGAGGAACCTGAGACTTGTATCTCTGTAAAAGTAGAGGAGGATGAGAGGCATCATGCTGTAACCCCAGACTGACTGGTCACCAGGTAGCATGGCTTTCATTTTGTGGCTTGTTGCCACGTGTTCCCCTACATGGAGGCATTACTTGGCACATGAAGAACATGAAGTGAAGGAGGGATTCAGGTGCCATGTCCTCTTTGAAGAGATGCTGGAGAGACAGAGGTCCTGCTGAGAACAGCGCCATCCCAGATGTTGCCACCAACTGGCCCAGTGAATCCTGAAGGCCAACATGAAAAAGGAAATGAAAGAGAAGGAAGAAATCTGCCCCTGTTTACAGGAGCATTCAGAAGTACAGAAACAAGAGCTCATCACCCAGCAGCAAGAGCTGTCAAAGGCTGCAGCATCAGGAGGCCTGGTTTCCTCCTTAAATAATAATTCACAGAGCTTTCTGTTATTCAGCTGTTATAAGTCTTTCATTCCAATGACTAGATAACATTAAGGTATCATGTGACTGTACCATAAAGTATTCCCCACTGGTGCCCACTACAAGATTAGGGGAAGCGAGACAGTAACCACTGCAGGGAGGCTGAAACTCACTAGCATTTATTTCAACTTACCAGCCTCTTTCTCCAGCTCCTTCCTGGATGCTGTATAGTGTTCCACTAGTCTCCAGAATTTCAAAACTGTTAATTCAGTTTCTGCCAGTTCAATGGTTGTTTTGGTGGAAGGACTGATTCCTGGAGCTTCCTGGTTTGCCATCTTCCCCACCATCTTTTAAGCATGTTCTACTTCTTTTCTCCCTGTACATGTCCTGGAAATGAACCCAAGGTAATTCATACTTACTATGGGGTAAGTTGTCTATTATTATTCATACCTATATAATTATACCAAGCTATAACAATATATATACTCTATTATGCACACATTTATAAATATGCATATACATGTATTCAAATCCATTCATGTATTTGTTATTGTTCTGACAAAATAGGATCATTTTATAAATATATGCTACCCTGTATCTTCCTTTCCTCCATATATAATACTTGACAGAGCATTCTCTTTTTCAACTGCTATTGCTCATTCACTCTGAAAACTTTTTTCAAAACTGCATGCTCAGTTTGTAGCACAAAGTCTAACACATCATTACAGCTCAATTATATCTGACAAAATAAATAAATAATAGAGATTTGCTTATTCTGTATTATATCTTATAACCTTCCATCTTGCCCCTCATATTTTCACTTCCAAGCACCTATGCCAAGCAACCATCTAATTCTTAAAATTCACCAATTCTCTCTAAATTACTTCATTTCATTCTTCAGTAAAAGACTAACTTACAAACTCAAATATGATCATGTAATTTTGCTGCTTCAAATATTTCAATGGATTTCTACTAGCATTTTTCTAGTATATTCCAGTGAATCCCTAATATTTTGAACATAAAATTTCAGGACAAATTTTCATATTAGATACAAATTGATACATATAACCAGATAGAAAGTTGGTAAATCACAGGACCTCTCAGAAATGAAGAGCCTTAAGGATTCACTTCCTGTATATTCTCTAGAGTTCAGACTAGAACCACCAAAATCCACAAATGAGAGAGGCATCTGGAGTAAGGCATGTTTGGGAGCCTTTTGAGATATTTAGAAGGATGACTGAATTAAAGGACATAATCTGTTCCAGTTACATCTCTGGATGTACCAAATTAAAGGGAAAGCATTTTGTATAAAGGGCCAGATCTTGATTATACTGTTTTTTTGAGGTCCTGGGCCGGGGATCGAACATGGTACATTGAATGTGGGAAGCTTACGCTCCACCATTGAGTCATTTCCAGTCTCCTGAGTTGTTTTTTTTTTTTCATGTTTGCTTGTTTGTTTGTTTTTTAGAGGCACCAGGGATGAACCCAGAACCTTGCATATGGGAAGCAGTCACTACACCCCTTGAGCCACATCCACTCCCAAGATTTATCTTGATTGACATACAAATTAATCAGAAGCATTGCTTGGATTCTATGATTCATGAAATCATCAAGTCTATAAAAAGATTGCTCACCATCAATAATTAGTTTCTTTTTCCTCATGACAGCTTCTTCAATAAAGTATTGTTTTCCCTTGTTTTTTCAATCTAATTTGGTTCCAGTGAGAAATGGAGAAAATGTTCAACATGACTTCCTTTATTTTTCAATGAATTTTTCATCAGAAGATAACTGTTTAATAGGACTACAGATATTTTAGGTAGGTGGTCTTCTGAGGGTAGGTGAGGTAATTGTGAACATATTTCTCCTGATTTAAAATGCATTTATAATTGTCAATGGAAATTTGTCTCATCTTAACATTCATGGATTGATTTTTCTGTGTCCACATCAATGGGAGAGACAGACCAAACATAGAGCTAATGTAAATGCTAACATTGGTCAAGTTCAGTGATACAAGCCCTCAGAAATTCATATTTGAAATAGGAATGAAAGAAAATGAGTATGGAGTGAGAAGGTATGTTTGTGGATCAAGGTGGAAATGAATGGTGAAAATGTGCTTAGTATATATATGGAAGCAGTGTTTCATAGTCTTTTGTAGTTTTGTGAAGGAATGTAAAGGATCAATCTCTGGAGGTCTAGTGGGAACCTTAACTAATATTGAAGATTAAAGGAGATATAATGTTTATATTTTGGGAGAGAGGTAATGTTCTGAAATATACTCCATTTTAGGTGTATGTAACTAAGCATGTAACGATGATAGCTCAGAGAAGCATTCCAGAGAAATGATTTGTTATTTTCAATTCAGAGATAGGGATGGAAGAAAGTAAAATCAATTAAATATGTGAGCATATCGGGTTAGTGGATAAAAGGATAGAAGAGGGGCTAGGATTTAGTTTTAAGATGTTCCAATACTATATTGAGATCTTTTTGCTGTGGATAAGTGGAAGAAGTAATACAGTAGTTTGAAAACAGGAGACTAAGACGTCAGAGAAAGAAATAAAAGCAAAGGCCTCCAAAGTAGGTCATGAATCAATTATACATGCTTACATGATAAGATGGATTGTGAAGAGAGGGAGAGGCTTCTGGTAAAAAGAGGTTGAATTTAAGATCAGTTTATAGTTACCAACAAAACAGGAGAGTAAGAGTTCAATTGGATACATTGAACCCAGCCAGTGGTACCATGACTTTCCAATTTAGTAGGAGAGAAATAGTAGCCAATGTGTGTGAATGCAAGGACTATTAAAAATACTATGGTATTAAAGGGTAAGTGGACTAATTTTATGATCCATCTGCTTAGTAGGAGGTGATTCAATCTTTTGAAAGTGAAGGGCAATGTGAGAATGTGTGAAATTCAAAAGACATGGAGAAGATTTGGCATGTTTATGGAGAATAGTGGAATTATTTCACTATGAATACAGTATTATTACAGTAGAGTTACCACATACTTGATAGCCACTAGTGTGATTCTGTTTGTGCCTGGAAAAATATCCTAATCATGTGCTCAGTCAGATACTATCATAGAAAATTGTAAGTATGTAGAGTGTTTATTGGTAGACATAGAAATAGTAGGATGGACATAAGCAAAATCAAAATATTGGACTTGGTAAGTATCTGTTGAAATGAATAAATGTGGATTAAACTATACTGAAATAATGAGGATAGAGACAGTATAGTGACTGATATTTGGCAAGGGAGCTTAATGCACTGGAAGTCTCCATGAGAGAGATAAATTTGGGCATGAGAAGCAATCATGTAAACAAGCAAAAAGCAACAACAACAACAACAACAAAAACAACAACAAAAAAAGCAAAGCTGTAACCACAAGCTGTGGCCCTTGGTTATTGATGTGACAAGGTACTTTGCAGGGTAAACCTACCTATGGTATGTTAAGCTCCAGAAATTTAAGCATGGCATAAAGGCAAAGAAAACCTCAATTTCTAGCTTTGTCATTTTATAGCCATGCAATTTTGTCATGCTACTAAAACTTTCTGAACTTCTTATCATGTCCTTTTTTGTTAATAAACCATAAATATTTTGTCATAAATAAACCATAATCAATAAGACTATTTTGAGAATACTGTAAGTGAATCTATGTTACATTTAATACATCATTTTCCCTTTTTTTCTAGATTTCAGATACAAAGGGGTGTGTTCTTCTGTTTATAACACATTATCATTTTACCCATGAAGTAAAATTATTAACAAAGGGTTAAGGGGAAAATTATAGCTAATAAATGATTAATGCAAAGATGTTACAGTTAAAGATGATTAATATTGGGCAGGATTTCAGTAACGATTTTCCTAAAATATCAAATAGAGGAAATAAGTACCTTCCTATACCCACCCAGTCTCTGTTTACTGTGCCTCTTTATCTTATGAGTTTTGTGGTACATGGCAGAATATTACAACTGATATAATATGTTACTTTCTGATGAAGGGAGTTTAAGGACTAGAAGTGGAGGATGAATGATATTGACACCTTAAATGATCTAAGTCCTTAATTGATTAACTCTATCATGAATTGCATTTTTATTTTCATGAATGGGAACAAAGTCTTTTGGGGATATGTCTAAAATTCAGAGTTCAGGGAGAGATATTTCAAGAAATCCCATGTGGGAAAACCAAAATTATTTGGGACAAGTATATAAAAAAGAGCAGGAGTTGGACAGACCAGGAAGAGAGTGAGTGTCCAATGGACTGATGAACAGTTTGTTCATAAACCAAAATTCCTTAAATCGGAGAAATTCCTTAGTGTTTGTCTATATGTGGAGACCAAAATCCACATGTGGCCTGAGTCAGGGATACCTATATTTTGTAATCAGAGAGAAAAATATAAAATTCTGACCACTGTTTGCCAATTAATATATAAAACAAGAGTTTTCATATTCATATCTGTAACATATCTGTATAAATATCTTATTTATTAGCAACAAGAGCCACAGTCATCTCTTATTACATTGGGAGATGACAGTCTTCCCACTGTTTTTCTGAAGTACACTGTGTATTTCTGTTGGTTGGGTGCAGGTATACTTCCAAGTGAAAGGGTATTTATAACCCATGGCTCTGGAAATTGTGGACAAGTCTTGAATCTCATGGCTTCTTTCCCCATAGTCAGCATTGCCTGCTTTCTTCTTGGCCTGTTCCTGAGAGTGAAAAATCATAGGAATACAGCTGATTGCGAAAGAGTTGACAATGCATATCCTGGTGAGCAAGGAATTGCTTTTTCTACTGAAATTACATCTCTATTGCTAGAACATGAGCAGATTTCTCCTATTATTACACTTTCTATTCTAAGTGTACTCAGTAGACATTCAAGGATCTGAGAATGAGTCAAGTGTGCCCATTATTTTGGGATAATTATGATGGGTCAGCAACATATTAAGAAATAATCTCTTGCCAATATTTACACTAATTTGTTCCAGCCTCCATTAAGGCTGTGTTTTCAGAGAAGAGAAAGAGCCCATGGCCTTGGTGGGGAAATATTTCATCATTAACCTTGTAAGTGGTAGTAATGGTTTTAGGATTGTGGTGAAAACATGTGATAGAGATGAGTAAGAGCATAACTTTACACTCCAAATGCGAGGTAGATATTTGAGCAGATGAGTTCATTCAATCCAGTGTTAAAAAGGTGCTGTGACAAGTGTTGCATAGTGTTCAGGGGAGCACAAAAGAGGGTTAAGCAAGGTATGCCATGAGAAATAATTTGTTTATTTTCTCTAATAGTGAATATATTAAAGTGTATATAGATTTTTTTTTATTTTGAAAAGATGTTTGAAATTCTTATCATCACTTTGTCCCTAATCAACAATTTCCATCTTTGTAAAAAAAGGTTTGTGCAAATTTGATAAGTGGAAGCAATGAATAAAGGGATATTTTTCACTTGATTTGGCTGTTCATAGGGGAAAAGAAGTTTAGTAGTTACAGCAAAATTTTAGATTTGGTAAAAATTGTTGAAGAACTGGAGAGACCAGAAAACACTAAAAAGTTAACTTTATATTTTATCTTGGAATCAAGGAGAAGATAAGATAGAAAATGATAATCAGGATTTGGAGGTCCAAAGTAAAATTGAGAATATCCTCCTAGAGTCAGGAAGAGTCAGGCCAGGATAATAATAGAGTATAGCATTTTTCAAGGGTCCCTGACTTGTGCTATTAGACTACCTAAACTTATCTCTTGCAATCACACCACAACTCATGTGATATCGTTTATAATGGAACATTATGTATTCAGCATGTGAATGTCTCTGTAAGTATATCTAATATACAGATACTAGGTCAACATTCATAATATTCTGACTGGAAATTCAGACATAATTTGAGTTTTCGCTCCACCACAACCCCTCCATTCCTCAGGATGTCAACTAACTCATCTTAATTTTGATATTAGTGTGGATAGTCCTGTTAGAATTTGAATGTCTCTGATATTTTAGGAATCAGTGACTTTCAAAGATGTAGCTATAGACTTCACTCAGGAAGAGTGGGCCATGATGAACACAGTCCAAAGAAAGCTCTTCAGAGAAGGGATGCTGGAACCTATCAATCATCAGGTTTCTATTGATGAACCTCCAAAATTGTATCTATCTATCTGTCTATCATCTATCTATCTATCTATCTATCTATCTATCTATCTGTCTATCTATCATCTATCTATCTACCATCTATCCATCTTCATCTTCTATCTAACTCTCTGTCAATATATCCAATTTATCATTTAACTACTCAACAAGTGTCTGGAAGCGCTTTCTCATATGCCACTCCAAGCTATGCCTTATCCTTTCATAAAACTTAAAAGCATCTGGAAGAAATTTGATTCTTCACTTATTAACTGACATTTCTTCACACCACTGAAATCTAATCATCCAGACTAAAATTTCATGTCTTTCTTGCTACGCAATCTCCAATACACAGAACTCTGTTGAGAACTGAATGAAGTTTACTTAAATGGATACATAAACTGATTAAATATTATTTAATAATTATTATACTTTAGGATCTATGTTGGTAGTTCAGAACACAATAGAGAAATAATCAGGATACACTTTCCATATATAACTATTTGTTTTTGGTAGACCTTATGTTTATGTATTCTTTTTAAAAATACTGCTTAACTACTGTGTAAACATAGTATTCCCTTTATGCAAAGAAAAAAGTTGCTGCAGTCTGTCAACCTGGGCATGGGCCTCAATGACCACAGAGCCTTAAGGTTTTATGGCATATGGTCAATCATCCTTTGCTATTGAAGGATTATCAATATGCTGTGTTCAAGGTGTGCATCCCTGTTTTGTCCTTCAGTGTTCACTTTATTCTTCATCATAGCCTGCCCTGGACTGGAAGATAATGCACTGTTATTAGCAGATAATTCAAAAGCCATTGTATCTGTTTCACATAAACAGGGTATCAACTCTGCAAATCAGATGTGATTTCTCAGTTGAAGTAAGGAGAGGAACTGTGGAAAGAATTATTAGAATTTCTCTAAGTCCAGTGAGCTCCAGGAACCTGTGCGTTCACACAAGAAAGGGCTTGGTCAATAAATAAGTAGATGCTTGGAAATATCATTAAAAAAATGTCCTTAAGTGAGTGATATTCTCTTAAAAGTTGGCATGGAAAAAGAGCAATAATCCTATAATGATTTCATTATATCTCACATGTACTAATCTCTATTCAAGTTCCATCTGCCATTGTCTTTGGCTTCAGGCAAAGAAATATTGATGTACTTATTGCAGTTAAACTTTCACATAATGTCCACTGCCATGGCCCTCCTCTTTGAGGTTTATCTTCACTTTACCTCCAAATATCTAATCTTCACTTTATTTCCCCTTATTTTAATCTTGAAAATACTTAAACTATCAATTTTATAAAAAGAGATTCTAATCCCTATGTTATACCTTAATGTGTCATCCTTTCACCATTCCTTACCTATAATTAAAAATATTGAAATATGTCACAGAACATTTGGGTTTCTCAGATTTTTGTAATTCTGTTAATTCCACTTCAATAACATTGTTTCCTACACCCCCCCAATCATTTCAGGCAGGGAATCTGACTTTCTAAACTTTTAAAAAAGCTTTAGATTATATAAATGTAACATCAAAAATAAAAGGGATTCCCATATAACACACTGATCCCTCTCCCACAATTTCCCCCATTAACAACATTTTTCATTAGTGTGGTACATTTGTTACAATTGATGAACACATATTGCAGCATTGCAACTAAATATGTTCTATAATTTTCATTATGGTTTACACTGTGCACTGCACAATTTTATAGATTTTGACAAAATGTATAATGACTTGTATCTTTCATTGCACTGTCAGGCAGAACAATTTCAATGTCCCAAAATTGCCCCATATTACAACTCTATTTCCCTCTCACTCCCTTCAGAACCTCTTGTGAACACTGACTTTACATCAATATTACATATTCTTCCTTTACTAAAATAATAATAAATCTAATTTATTCCATACTTGCATTCCCACCTGATGTTTGTTCATTCCTCAATCTTAAGGATTTTAGGATGTTGATCCCCTCTCTGGATTGGATTGAGAGGAGTTTTAGATTACAATGGGGCAGATCGATAGAACTGTCTTCCTTGCAATTATAGATACTCTGTTTTTTGAAATGGGCATTATCCATCACCATGCTTTTGTTCATTACCATAGCTGAGTCAAATGCACTGGAGAGTAGGTGTTGCCTGCAACTTTGCTGAGATACAGGGCTCAACCAGCATATAAACAGCAAGAAGGTAAAATTCTGTGGGAGAAATAAAAGGGACAGAAAAGCCATGTGTGGGATAATTGTAAATGAATCTAACTCTGATACATTGGAGAGATAGGTTATGATATATTCCAATGTAAGGCTCACCAAAGGGGTGCCATTTTCTCGGGGTTGTCTGCTCTGCCTATAGTGTCTATATGTCTATAGACCCCTCGGGAGCACCCCTATTTGAGGATCTGTTTCCTGTGGCAGTCAGTGCGATCCTTTTGAGATGTGCATAAGTGTAAAGTCTGGAATGGCATCCCATCTCACTTTAAAATCTCTTAGCCATTAAAACTCATTTGCATTTAATATTTCCCCTTTTTGGTGAAAGATTTTACCAAATGCATCACTAATTGGCACTTGGTAATAATCACCTTGTGCCAGGGAGGCTCATCCCTGGAAGACATGTCACATGCTGAGCAGAAAGTAGTGAGCTAATATGCTGAGTCTGCCTTAGAGAGAGGCCACATTTGAATGTCAAGGAGGCTTTCAGAAGGTAATTCTTAGGCAATACATATTACTAGGCTAAGTGTCAATTTCACAAAAACAATGTTCATAATTACAACCACGAGTATCAAGGGCCTGGCATATTGGTCTGTCTTCCTTTGCTAGGCACTGCTCATGTGCTCTGGAGATT
>JAQZBX010013397.1:0-39925 GCA_029593785.1 Cabassous unicinctus | reverse complement strand
CATGGGACATTGTCATGGTGGGTGGAGATCCACACAATAACCAAAGGAATGTCAAATTTCCATCCTAGGGAGCTCTGCCACATTCTCTAATAGAACAGCAAGAATCTCCTGAATAGAGTGGCAATTACTAGTGAAGGAGGATGATCCATTGATGGGCCATTAATATTGATGACTGTTCATACGAACCTTTAATCTTGAAATTGAAGATTGGTCTAGTATTTTAGGTGCCTAAGACTTACCTCCTGAGAGCATTCTTTTTGTTCAAATGTGGCCCCTCTCTAAGCCCAACACAGCATATAAATGCATTATCTTCCCGTGTGGGAAATAACTCCTAGAGATGAGCATCCCTGGCACTGAGGGATTACTACCAAGCACCAACTAGCAATGCAACTGGAAAAAGACCTTAACCAAAAGGGAGAAAAGGTAAAGACAAATGAGTTTATATGACTAAGAGACGTCAAAGTGAGTTGGGAAGTCATTCCAGAGGTTACGCTTATGCATGTCTCAGTAGGATCTCATTGACTGCCAAAATAAATGCTACCTCAAATACTGCGGTTTGAAAGCTTTAGAGATATTCAGACACTATAGTCAGGGCAGATATCTCAGGAGTTTGATGCATTGCCAGGCAAGGAATTTATGCTCTCCTGTGTGACAGAGATGGACTCAGTTGTAGTTTCCCTAAACATGTTTCTTCTAACCCTTCTATTTGAACCGATAATTAATACTAGTTTGGTAGGTGGTCTGTCCATGTGCCAGCTTGGCCCTGAGTCTCAAGAGAGTTGTAATACCTATTCTCCAGTTCATGGGACTCACCCAGGATGACTAACAAGGAGATGATGGTGTACAATGATCATCCCAAGAACCAAGAGAGTCTACAACTGCAAGCAAGAGAGTCCCATCCATCTGCCCCATGGGATCTAAGACCCCCTAAATTAGAGGTGGAGTAAGCATCACCACCCCAGAATCCTCAGGATTGGGGAATGAACTATGGACTAAAGTAGACATACTGCTATTCTACTATAGACTTGTGATTCTAGCAGTGGAAGAGTTTATATCATTGATTTGGAGGCAGTAGCCACTGGAGGTTCTGAGGGCAGGGAGAGGGAAAAACAGGTATAATACAGGGGCATTTTGGGGACTTGGGAATTATTTTGAATGACATTACAATGACTGATACGGGACATTTCATATCTTGTCATAACCTACAAAATTGTGTGGAGAGAGTATAAACTACAATATAAGCTATCATCCATGCTTAGTGGCAATGCTCCAAAATGTTTTCATCAATCATAACAAACGTACTCCACTAATGAAGGATGTTGTTAATGTGGGAAAATGTGGGAGATGTAGGGAGTGGGGCATATGGGAATCCCCTATATTCTTATATATATTTTCAAAAGTTTATTATGATGCTTAAATGAATAGCATTGGGTTTAAGAGAAAGTTTATGGTTCTTGTCATGCTACTTATTACTTAAGAGAAATAGGGAACTTATTTTCTTCATAACTTTTAATATGCGGTAATCATCGTAACTAATGGAATTCTTACTCCCCATCAACAGTTAAATAGAAAAAAAAGTATGTATTAAATAATCTACAAAGAATAATAGTAAGTCTATTTTAGTCCATTGTTCATTCCCCAATCTTGAGGAATGTTTCAGTATCTCAGAAATGCCCCAATTTATACCTATTCTTCTCTCTCTCCTCTCAGAACTTCTGGTGACCATTGCCTTTATATTAATGTTACAAATTCTTCCATTACTAGTATAATAATAACTCTAGTCCATAGTTGCATTCCCCCCTTATGTTTGTTCATTCCACTATCCTGACGATTTTGAGATGGTGATGCCTATTCTGCTTCTGATTGGGAGGGACCTTAGATCCCATGCAGCAGATGGATGGAAGTGTCTTGCTTACAGACGTGGATACACTCTGCTTATTCGGATGGGTGTTGTCCCTCATACTTTTGTTAGTTGTCCTGGGTGAGTCCAATGAACTGGAAAGTAGGTTGACTGAAACAACTAAGAGTTGGCTGAAACTCTTCTGAAATTTAAGGCTCATAAATGAATGAACACCAAATTTTTTATGATGTCACTTCAAAGTATTAAAAATATTTCATTAAAAAAAGCTCATAGAATGTGAAGAAAACTTTCTACTTAAAAATGAAACATTTAAAAGCATTTTAATTGTTATTATCTTAAAGGCAAAATATATGTATATATAAATTTTAAACTACAAATTGCCTTAAGTGACAAAGCATATTATGTTTTTTTAAAAAAATAGTGCAATATATAGTGGCACAAGTAATAATAAACTACTGTACATTTCTTTGAAAATTAAATAGATATCTAACAAATGTATCATTCAAAAGTGTTTAATGTTTTACAATGCAATTAAAAATATGTATTTGAAAATGGTATATTAGAAAATTGAGAAAAAATTATATTTTCTGAAATGTAATATGAAAATAAATATATTAACCATTAGATTTACATCATAGAGACATTCATCTGTTCATGGTAATTGTCTTATCCAAAGTTATCCTTGCACTATGTTTATTAAAGTAAATGATGTTGTTTTAAATGTTGAGAAAAATATGCATTGAATAAATATATCAAAGAATAGGTGTAATAATGAGTGATTTATTTGAAGTATACTTGTATATAAAAATACATCTAAACACTAATAAAAAGATAATTAGTAGAAACAAAGAGGCTATTAAAATACCGCAATTCAATAAGCTCAGAGGGATATGTGAGAATTATGCATATGTATGTAATTGTGTATGTAAATATATATACATATACACACATAAATGAAGGAAAGTCCGTGTGCAATGAAAAACTAATGACAGAGGTGTGACATAATCAACATGGTGATTTAAGACATCCCCTGAAAAATTCTTTCCTCAGAATCAGCATTAATAATAAAAAGATAAATTCCCTTATTTGGAAATCTGGAGATTGGAAACATACTCCACAAATGCTAAATCAAAGAGAAAAAAATTACTATAAAAAATCAGGCAGGAAATTTCCTTTTCAGAGCTATCAATCTTGACCTCTCACCCTCACTCAGTCCTGTGAAGTTTGGCAGTCTTAAAGAGACAGCATAGCTGAGTTCCCTCCTGCCACAAATACAGACTATAGAGACACTGACAGCAGTGATTTAGACCCCCTGCATTACTAAGCACAGGGACCCAACTCTGGAAAGAGACAGGGCAGAACATAAGTGTCTGAGGTGTGATACATATAAAATTGCCCCTCTATTAGTCAGCTAGAGGGGTGCTGATGCAAAATACCAGAAATTGATTGGTTTTTTAAAAGAGTATTTAATTGAGGTAGAAGCTTACTGTTACCAGGACTTAAAGTAGAAGTTACTTCCCTCACCCAAGTCTGTTGTCATGGGTTGGAGCAAGATGGCTGCCAATGTCTGCAAGGGTTCAGGCTTCTTGGATTCCTCTCTTCCCAGGCCTAGTTTCTCTCTGGGTTCAGCTGCTCTGCTCAGTCCATGAGGCCAGCTGTAGACTATTAGGTGAATGGCTCATCTTTCTTTGGAGGTCCTCTGCCATGTCTAATGAAGCCTTCTCTCCTTCCTCACATATCTGCTTCTCTGTATGTTTAATTCCAGGACTCCAGGATGAAAACCCTTACATCAAAAGTCCAAACTCACTTGAAGTGGCAAGATGGCATCAGTTTAAGTGGGCATTCACCATTTCTTTCACAAAACAAGCTTAGTGGGGGCAAGATCCTGGCAAGTGAGTTGTTCTGGAAACCCACAGAGCAGGAGGCTTCAGGGCATCGATTTGGAGGGAGTTGGACAATGAGATAAATTGCTCAAGGGAACATAGACAGCAGCAAAGAAATAGAATAAGAGGAACAAAGTGTCAAAGAAAAAATTTAAACCACAAAATGGCAAATAAATAAAACCCTAGAGTAGAGAGAGAAGCTAATCAAATGAATGAACCCATCAAGATAGAAAGGTGACCAGACAGCAAAAAAAATTTTTTTTTGAAATATACTATGAAACAAGAAGATTTGGACCAGTTCAATGAACAAACTAAAAACCAGGAGGAGATGCAGAACATCAAAAAACTAATCAAGCTGTCCAAGCAAATATCATGGACCAACTTAATGAAGTGGAGGAAGAGATTAAGGATATTAAGAAGACACTGGGAAAACATGCTGAAGAATTTGTAAACATACGTAAAAAGATATGATGGTGATTAATGGCACAAAACAAGAAATCAAAAAGACACTGGAAGCACAAAACACCAGATTTGAACAGGCAGAGGTAAGAATTAGTGATGTGAAAGACAGTACATCTCAAGTCAAACACATAGTAGAATAGACAGATAAAAAGATAGGAAAAATCCAGTAGGGACTTAGGGATTTGAATGACAAAACAAAATGCACAAACATATGTATTATAGGCATCCCAAAAGTAGAAGAGAAGGGAAAGAAGACAGAAAGAGAGCTGGAAGAGATAATGGCTGAAAATTTCCCAACCCTATTGAAGGAGATGGATGTACATGTCAAGGAAGCACAGCACACCCAAAACAGTATAAATCCCATCAGGCTTATTCTTAGACATATACTTGTCAAACAATCCAATGCACAAGACAAAGAGAAAATACTGAAAGCAGTAAGAGAAGAGAGATCCATCACATAAAAGGGAAGCTCAATAAGATTAAATGCTGGTTTCTCATCTGAAACAATGGAGACAAGAAAGCACTGGTATGACACAGTTAAGGCACTAAAAGAAAGAAACTTCCAACCAAGAATTCTCTATACTTCAAAACTGGCATTCAAAAATGATGGAGAGTTCAAAATATTCACAGGTAAACAAAAATGAAGAGAGTATGCCAATAAGAAACCTACCTTTCAAGAAATACTTATGAGGGTTCTGCAGGTTGAAAGGAAAAACAGGAGAGAGAGAGAGTTGGAAGAGAGTGCAAGAACAACTAAAGAGGCAAAATGAAAAATAAAAATTTTTTGACTTTACATCGGTATACTATTTGATATTATAGCTTTTAAAACTATAAATAGACACACATAAACACAAAGAAAATATGGCTAATGTAAGTAATTCCTTCAGCATAATAACACTGAATGTTAATGGATTAAACTCACCAGTCAAGGAACACAGATTAGCAGAATGGATGAGGAAATATGATCCATCTATATGCTGTCTACAAGAAACTCACCTTAGATCCAGGGATTCGAGGAGACTGAAAGTGAAGGGCTGAAAAAAAATCTTAAAAGCAAATAATAACCAAAAAAGAGGATGAGTACCTATACTAATATCAGACAAAATAAATGTTGAATTCAAATTATTGTAAGAGACAAAGAAGGATACTATATATTAGTTAAAGGAATACTCTTTCAAGAACAAAGAACAATCATAAACATTTATGCACCTAACCAGGGCACCACAAAATACATGAGGCAACATTGTGAAGTAGAACCCTTTACAATAAGAGTGGGGAAATTTAATACACCATAATCACCATTAGACAGAACATCTTGACAGAGAATCAATAAAGAAATAAAGACTTTGAATAATACATTAGAGGATCTGGACCTAATAGACATATACAGAACACAACACTCAAATATAGCGAGATATGCAGTATTCTCTAGTCTACATGGATCATAGTTCAATATAGACCACATGCTAGGCCACTGAAAAATTCTCAATTAATTCAGAATGATTGAAATTATACAAAGTAGTTACTCTGACCACAATGGAATGAAGCTGGAAATCAGTAAGGCCAGAGAACCAGATTAAACACAAAGATATGGTAGTTAAACAACAGACTCTTAGACAAACAGTAGGTCAAGGAGGATATCTCAAAAGAAATCAGTAACTACCTTGAAATGAATGAAAATAACAACACAATATATCAAAACCTATGGGATGCAGCAAAAACAGTACTGAGAGGGAAATTCATGGCCATAAATGCAATTATCAAGAAAGAAGAAAGAGCTAAAATTGAAGACCTACCTGCACACCTGGAGAATTAGAAAAAGAACAACAAACTAATCCCAGAGAAGTAGAAAGTAGGAAATTGCAAAGATCAGAGCAGAACTAAATGAAATATAAAATAAGCAAGCACTAGATAAAATGTTTTTAAAAAGCAACACCTGGTTCTTCAAGAAAATCAATAAAATTGACAAAACCTTTGCTAAACTAATGAAGGAAAAAAGAGAGAACATGAAAATACACAAAATAAGAAATGAAGAAGGGGATATCACCAATGAGCCCACAGAAATAGAGTCTCAAAAGAGGATATTTTGAAAAATTATATGCCAGCAAGAAGGATAATTTAGAGGAAATGGACAAATTCCTAGAAACACACAAGAAGCTTACATTGATGAAAGAATAAACTGATGAACTCAGCAGACAAATCACAAATAAAGAGATAGAATCATTCATCAAAAACCTCAACTAAGAAGAGCCCAGGACCAAAGGACTTCAAAAGTGAATTCTACTAAATATTCTAGAAGGAACCAACAATAATCTTGCTTAAACTCTTCCAAAAAAATGAAGTAGAAGGAACACAGCCTAACTTATTCTATGATGCCAAAATTACCCTAATACCAAAGCCAAAGATTTCACAAGAAAGGAAAATTAGAGACCAATCTCTCTAATGAATCTAGATGTTAAATCCTCGACAAAATACTTGCTAATAATATTCAACAACACATCAAATGCATTATACACCATGACCAAATGGGTTTCAACCCAGATATGCAAGGATTTTCAACATAAGAAAATCAAAGAATCTAATACACCACATAAATAGATTGAAAGAAAAAAAAATCACATGATCATCCCTATACAAGCAGAAAAAGCATTTGACAGAATACAGCATCCTTTCTTGATAAAAACACTGTGGAAGATAGGAATAGAAGGAAACTTTTTGAACATGATAAAGTGTATGTATGAAAATCCCACAGGTAACATCCTATGCAAGGGTGAAATCCTAAAAGCTATCACTGTAAGATCGAGAACAAAACAAGGATCCCCACTATCACCACTCTTATTTAGCATTGTGTTAGAAGTACTTGTTTGAGCACTGAGGAAAGAAAAACATATAAACATCATCCAAACTGGAAAAGAAGAAGTAAAAATTTCACTATTTACAGATGACTTGATCCTATACATAGAAAGCCCTGAAAATCTACAACAAAGCTTGTAGAAATTAAAAATAAGTTCAGTGAAGATGCAGGTTATAAGATCAAAGTGCAGAAATAAGTAGCATTTCTGTAAATCAATAATGAGCAATAGGAGAAAATCAAGAAAAAAATACCATTTACAATAGTAACTAAAAGAATCAAATACAAAGGAATAAATTTAACTAAAGATATAAATGACTTATACACAGAAATCTGCACATCATTTTTAAAGGGAATCAAAGAAGTCTTAAATAAGTGGAATATTATTTCCTGTTCATGGATAGGAAGACTAAACACCATTAAGATGTCTATCCTACCCAAACAGATCTACAGATTTAATGCAATACCAATAAAAATCAACACAGCATTCTTTACTGAATTGGAAAAACTAACAATTTAACTTATTTGGATGGGCAAGAGGCCCTGAAGAGCCAAAGACTTATTGATAAATAAAAATGAAATAGAAGGAATCACACCACCTGTCTTTAAAACATAATTACAAAGCTACAGTTGTCAAAACTGCTTGATATTGACACAAGGACAGACATACTGACCAATGGAACTGAATTGAGAGTTCTAATATGCATCATCACATATATGCTTATCTGATATTCAACAAGGCCACCAAGCCCATGCAATTGGGAGAGAAAGGCCTCTTCAATGAACGGTGCTTGGAGAACTGGATATCCATATCCAAAAGAATGAGAGAGGAACACCATCTCACATCTTATACAAAAATCAACTCAAGATGGATCAAAGATCTAAATATAAGAGTCAAGACCATAAACACTCTTGAAGATACTGTAGGAAAGCATCCACAGGACCTTGTAACAGGAAACAGTTTTCTGAACTTCACACCCAAAACACAAGCAGTGAAAGAAAATTTAGATATGTGGAATCTCCTCAAATTAAAAACATTTGCAACTCAGAGGAAATTATCAAGTAAGTAAAAAGGCAGCATAACTAATGGGAGAAAATGGTTGGCAACCATATGTCTGATAGGAGCCTAAGATCCAGCATTTGTAAAGAAATCCTACACTTTGAAAATAAAAAGACAAACACCCCATTTAAAAAATGGGCAATGCACATGACCCAGCAATACCACTACTGGGTATATACCCAGAAGAACTGAGAGCAGTGACATGAACAGACATCTGCACATAGATGGACAACATAGATGGACCTGGAGGACATTATGTTGAGGGAAGCAAGCCAGACACAAAATGACAAATACTGTATGAATGCACTAGTATAAACCAAATATATTGTGTGACATATTGTTTGATTAAAAAAAAATGTATCCAGTACATTTGATTGATAAATATGTATATTTATTCATCTGTGTTACTTTTTAGTTTTTAATTGTTTATATTTTCAATTATTATATGTACAAAATAAAGTCAATAAATAAATAAATAAATAAATAAATAAAATTGGGCGAAGGACTAGAAAAAAACACTTCTCCAAGGAAGAAATGGCTTAAAGCATATGAAAGATGCTCAACATCAATAACTCTTAGGGAAATGCAAATCAAAACGACAATGAGATACCGTTTTTCACCCATTAGACAGCAGCTATTAAAAAAGAGACCACTATAAGTGTTGGAGACGATGTGGAGGAATGGGAATCCTCATCCACTTCTGGTGAGAATGTAGAATAATCCAGCTATTGTGGAGGACAGTTTGGTGTTTCCTCAAAAAACTAACTATAGAACTATAGAATGCCTTATGATCTAGCAATTCCACTGCTGAGTAAATACCCAGGAGAACTGAAAGCAAGGGCATGAACAGATATATACACACCAATGTTCATAGCAGCATTATTCACTATTGCCAAAAGTTGGAATCAATCCAAATGCTCAAAAACAGATGAATGGATAAACAAAATGGGGTGCATATATACAATGGAATATTACTCAGGTATAAGAAGGAATACAGTGCTAACAAATGGGATAACATGGATGAATGTTGAAGACCTTATGTTGAGTGAAGCAAGCAAGCCATTGAAGGATAAATATTACATAGTCTCACTGATATGAATTAAGGAAATCGAGTAGACTCAGAAAAGCAATATCTGGGAGATAGGTTTATAGGAATAGAAAGGGAGAAGAAAGTTGTGAGCCAATGCCCATATAGACAAAATCTTTGATAAGGTGGAAGTGTGCAGTTGGGCATTGTATGGATATGACAGGAGTGTAGTGATAATATTGGGTTCAGTGGTATGGTTTGACAGGGGGTTAGAGTGTGGAGTGTGGGTTGGATGGTCCATGGAAATGTTGGGGGAGGAACCAGGAGAACTCTGGAAATTGGTGGGTATTTGGTTGAAAGTACAAAGTTGGGAATGCTCTTATGGCAATATGACAAGGAAGTGTTCCTGGTTTCAGGTGTTGGTTGGGGGGGCACTTGGGGCAGGACACACCTGGGGCATGCTTCAAGGGAGTGTGTGAATGATCATTTTGTCATAATATGTTACATTAGTGGGTAAAGACCCTGTAATGAGCGGGAAGGAGTTGGACTCCTATCCTAGGTAGGACTGATATGCTCTAAAATACAAGGGTGGGAGTCTCTCAAGAGCATGGGTGGTTCCTAATGGGGGAAGAAAAACCAGTGTGTCAAGACCAGTGTTCCTTCAAGTAACTATGAATCTTGTCATCCAAGGAGTCAAGCCGGGAGTTAGACATGGGTTCTGAGGTGAAGGGTAAGGAGGAATTCAATAAATGGAACAGGGGGAATTTAGTAGGCAATGGAAATGTTTTACATGATCTTGAAATGATGGACAAGGCCATGTTAAATATCATCAAACTTTATAAAAGTGTACAGTCTATAATGTAAATCATAATGTAAACCATTAACCATGGTTAATACCTGTGGTTCACTATTTGTATATCAGTTGTAACAAATCTACCATCCACATATAAAAAGGTATTAATATGGTAAGGGGGGAAAGGTTATTGATATTGGGGATATGGGAATTCCCTATATTGTGTATGTGACTTTACTGTGACCTAAAACTTCTTTGAAAACAAAATGAAGAAAAGTAAGACACTGGGGAATAAATGGAAGAAAATGTCACTGTACAAACAGGACAACAGATATTACAGTGAAAAAAAGCAAAATGCAAAAAAAAAAATCAAAAAAATACTTTTCATTATTTTTAATGTCCCAATTTTTAAATTTTATTTCATTTTTAGTTTTTTTTAACTTTTTATGTATTTTATTTCTTATATATAAACCTATCAATATTATTTCACTTTCCTATTAATTGTATTTGGCTATTTAATTGGATTCATTTTTGAAGAAGCTTTGGATCGCAGAAAGGTTACAACTGGGCCAGGGGAGGATCATTGGTGGGGTGTCAGTGATGGGAGATACATGGGAGGAAGTTAACCTGGACATACATAAAAGGTATATAAATATGTTCAAATGTTCCTGGGGCATTGTCACAGTGGGTGGAGATCTAAACAATAACTGAAAAAATAATGAATTCCCATCCAGCAGAGCTCTGCCACATTCTCTAATGGAACAGCAACAATCCCCCAAGCACAGGGGCCATGACTAGTGACAGAGGATCATCCACTGTTGGGCCCTTGATATGATGACTATGCTTATGAGCCTTTGCTCTTGAAATTGAAACTTAGCCAAGTGTTATATGGTGTCTAAGTGTTACCTCTTGAGAGCCTCCTTGTTGCTAAAATGTGGCCTCTCTCTAAGCCAATCTCAGCATATATATACATTCCTTTCCCCCAGTGAGGGACATGACTACTGGGGATTAGACGCCCTGGCACTGAGGGATTACTACCAAGCACCAACTGGTAATGCAACTGGAAAAAGACCTTGAATAAAAGAGAAAAAAGGCAAAGGCAAATGAGTTTAGATGGCTAAGAGAATTCAAAGTGAATTGGGAGGTTATCCCAGCAGTAACGTTTATGCACATCTCAGCAAGATCTCATAGACCTCCAAAGTAGATACTACTCCATGTATTGGGGCTCCTGAGGACTCTGGAGACACACAGGTTCTACGGTCATGGCAGATAGCTCTGGAGTTTGGTGCCTTGTCAGTGGGTCCTACTTTAGATTTTGTGCTCCTGAGAGTGACAGAGTTGGACTCAATTATGACTTCCCTACACATGGCCCATCTGTCCCCTCTATTTAAATCTGTAGTTGGTTCTGGAGTTGGTAAGTGTATGGCAAACTGTCTAAGAGACTTAAATCCTTGGGTTGTCCATGTGCCAGTTGGGTCCTGAGCCTCAACAGAGTTGTTACACCAACTCTCCAATTCATTGGACTCATTGGACTCACCCAGGACAACTAACAAGGTGAGGATGGGCATCCACAATACCAAGGAAGCAAACAAGAGAGTCCCATCCATCAGCTCTATGGGATCAAAGCCCTCTCTCAGTTAGAGGTGGAGTGGACGGGACCATGCCAGGATACTCAGAATTGGAGAATGAACTATTAGAGTGGACTTACAGGTATTCTAATATAGACCTATGATTCTAGCAATGGAAGAAATTACAAAATTGATGTGGAGCCAGTGGCCACTGGAGGCTCTGAGGGCAGGGAGAGTAAGAAACAGATTTAATTTAGGCACATTATTTGAACTTGGGAATCATCCTTAATGACAGTGCAATGACAGATCTAGGTCATTATGTATTTTCCCATAGCCTACAGAATTGTTTGGGAGAGAGTGTACAGTACAATGTGAACTATAATCCATGATCAGTGGCAGTGGCCAAAAATGCATTTATCAATTGCAATGATATTACCACACAAATGAAGGATGTTGTTTATGTGGGAAAATGTGGGAGTTATGGGGAGCAGGGCAAATGGGAATCCTTATATTTTTATGCAACATTTATGTAACCTAAGTACCTTTTAAAAATATTTAAAAAACAACTCCAAACTCCCTTCTCTGCAATGTGGTTTCTCTGTGAGTCCCCACCCAGCAAGGGGATGGGGCCTCATTGGCCTACTGTATCTGTATTTGACATTGCAATTCATTCAGGACAATTCCCAAGTCCCAAAAATGCTCCGATATTACACCTGTTTTTCCCTCTCGCTGCCCCAAGAACCTCCAGAGCTCACTGCCTCCATATAAATGATATAGTTTTTTTCATTTCTAGTATCACAATGAGTCTGTAGTAGAATACCAGTAAGTCTACTTTAGTACATAGTTCATTTCCCAATCCTGAGAATTCTGGGATGGTGAAATCCACTCCAGTATCATACCGCTGCATTCATACTTCCAAGGATTCTGATGAGAAATCAACATTTAATCTTTTGGGGCATCCCTTGTATGTGATGAATCAATTTTCTCTTGCTGCTTTCAGAATTCTCTTTTTATTTGACATTCTGAATGGTATGTTTCAGAGACAATGTCTATTAAGAATAGATAAGTTTAGGATATGATGCACTTGTATGTGGATACGTTTTTCTCTCTAAAGATTTGGAGCATCTTTGACCATTATTGAGCCACATATTCTTTCTGACTCTTTTCCATTCTCTTCTCTTTCTCTGACACCCATTAACACTTTGGTACTGTCATTCCATTCCCTAAGACTTTGCTCAGATTTTTTCATTCTTTACTCTGTTTTATCTGAGGTTTGAATCCCTGTTTTTACCTCACATGTTCTTTTTTCTGCTTCTTCAGATTTTGTTTGAAGCCTCTAGTGTATATTTAATTTTATCTATCATGCCATTCATTCCCATAAGCTATATTATTTCATGCTTACAAATTTTTCTTCATGCTCAGCCAGTGTCTTTTTTAATATCTTTTATCTCCTTAGCCATCTCCTTGAAATGATTATGGAGATTTGTTTGAATACTTTGATTTGTTGTTTCAAATCCTCTATCTCATCTGGAGGTTTAATATGTTCCTTAGACTGGGTCATATCTTCCTATTTCTTAGTATTGCTTGTAATTTTTTACTTGTGTCTAAGTATTTGATTTTCATGATATGATTATTATGTGGGTCAGTTTCTCTCTCTTGCCTATGTATTCTTGTCATTTCATTTTGTGGTAATCTCTGCTTTAGTAATTGATTCAAAATTTTTTAGACCTTTTGAATAGCTTGTGTTTAACTGATGAGAATTTTCAGCTTTCAATCATTTGATCTTTCCCTGGATATGTTACAAATTTTAAGATTACCCTAATTGTGGGATGGTTTAATCATCTGGAGAGAGCCTCGTTTCCCTGGTTCCTCATCCAGGAATGTTGATCTGTTCTGTTTTTCATTTCCCTCTACATATTTTTTTAACACTCCTTTCATTATCTATAGCTTCTTTTACCTGGAACACTAATATTGGTAGGAGAGTTGCCCCAGATATGACACTCCCAAGTCATTTTTCCCAACTGAAATAGGTTCAAGGATCCATGAAGGGAGTATAGATCATTCCCAATGTGTCTTAAATGGATATAGAAAGAAGTATAAAGTTTGTTGAAGTGCTGACTAAAAGTTGCTAAGTTTGTTCAAGGATGTGTGGTTTTCATAAAATCAGAATGGAAGTATGTAGGACAAAACTTGAATGCATATTGAAATTTGTAGAAAGTATTGTGGTAGCATTAAGTAACGGAATGTGTTCTGTGAAGGTGGAATTTTTCTTGAAATGAAATAAATATACTCTATGTGGTTATGAATAGTTATAAGAAGTTTCTTGAAGCATTGCTTAAATTGAAATATTCAAATGGTTAATTACAGGAAGTCATTATCAAACAGAAACTGAATTGAAGCATAACAGGAAAACCTACCAGAGGTCACCTCAATCTGCATATTAAAGTTGTGATTGGGAAAAGATAATTTTGATTCATTGGGAATCTTGGGTTTTCATAAAATAATGGGGAAAGTAGTTTTTCCAGCACTGCTAAAATAAAATATATGTTAATATAGGTGATCATAGTAACTGTATGTTGTAAGAAATTTGATTTGAGACAGTTCCCAAAATCTTTTTACAAACTTATTTATGTAGGGTGTATAGAATGCTTCTTTTATTATTAAAGAAAAATACAGTCCTAAAATAAAATGACTGGTTATTAAGAAAAGTTAAAATATAAAACTAAACCTGAATGAGTACAGAAAGTGAAGAAAGTTTGTGAGAAAGAAATTTTTGTAGTTAAATTTGAATAAAATTTAATAGGTCTGTTTATAGTTTTAAAAGCTGTAATATCAAATAGTATACCGATGCAAAGCCAAAATTTTGTTCTTTCTCTGTTAAAATAACAAAATTCCCCAAATCAGTGGTCTGTTTCAGCAAAAGTTTGCAAAAAACTTTTCTCCTGTCTAATCACATTACAAAAGAAAAAATCTCTTTTATCAAAAAAGCTTTTATACTTTAACATTATCGTTTCCTTGGCTTTTTATGAAAAAGAAATCTTATCATCTTTAAAAGAACTTAATGTTCAAGCCTGTCTTCTCAGAGTCAAATCCTGAAAAAGCATCTTTCGCTTTGAGAAAAAAAGTGAAATAATAGAATAATTGAATTCATTTGATATACTATAAGTTAAATGGTAAGTGTTTAAAAGTGTTATAAAATTAAAACAAATTCTTTAACCCTCTGGTAATTCAAGTTGTATGAGTAAAATGTTCATATGAATACTTAAAGTTTGTATACTATTTCTGAAAAGTTAAAACCACTGCTATCTGCAGCATTCCCAAATATTGCATTTGTTGCAAAAATTAATATCCAGTTATGTCACTATCACTTTGTTTTAAGACTTGCTAAGGCTTTATTTAGTATCTCCTTAGGAAAGTCAAGCCAGCCTGCATTCACCTTCATGTGAGAAAGCCAACAGTGGATTTTGGAGTACTTCCCCAAGGTTGTGTGCATAGACCAACCATCTGTCCTGGCCTGGTGGCAAAGATTCTGTCTGT
Organism: Cabassous unicinctus; assembly: GCA_029593785.1. Taxonomy (NCBI): domain Eukaryota; kingdom Metazoa; phylum Chordata; class Mammalia; order Cingulata; family Chlamyphoridae; genus Cabassous; species Cabassous unicinctus. The sequence continues at coordinate 24,883 of JAQZBX010013397.1, read as the reverse complement.
GTGGAAAAAAACCTGTGGCTGTAACCCTACTAATGATATTATATTAACCAGTAATCTTTTTTTTTTTTTTCCAGAAATAAAAGAAGCATTATTTAAGAGCTTGGGATGGGCAAACAATTGGGAAAAACTAAAGTCCTGGATGTCTATCAAATTCTTAAGTGTTGTTTAGTTGATTAAAACAAAGAACTGTACCCTCTGCTGTAATTGATAAAGTACCATGTTTTCTCATATTAATAGAGTTTATAATATAGTTGGGGTACTGAAAACATTTCATCCCTCATTTAACTCAGATATTAAATACATTATATGTGTTAATCAGAAAAGGTTGTGCATGGAAACAAGAAACCCCTCCACAGCAGGCTGCTTTTTAGAAAAAAGAGTAAATAGAGGGCAATAACACAAGTTTAAAAGTAAAGGGGATGGTGAACCTTAACTTACCCTGTAAATTGAATGTAGTTAGTACCAATATTGGCTTTGAGTGGGTTTTGTGGCACAGGCAACATTCTAGACAAATACTCATTGGGTTTTAGTCACAATTGCGAGAAGAGGCCAAAGTACAATATAGCTTCTTAAAAAAGCAACTATATGCACCATACCACACCCTACTGCAAGTGAAAGGCTTAACCCAATAGTGTTCAGTCACTCTGAAGACAACTATCCCTATCCAGTGGTGGACTGTAGATACTAAAAACAAGACAGGAAAAATAAACTATTGTTGGCTGCCCCCCGTGGAGGTGAGATCTGGGACACCTGCCAGCAGTGAAAGGTAACTGTCTATCAAGTTTCTGGCCCCTCCTCTAGCATCTCTCGGGACTATTGAGGCAGATGCCCTCACAAAGATCTAGAGCCATATCATTGAGACCCAAAAAGCAGCAGAGTGACTCTACCAAAAAGGCAAAGATCATGAATACTAGATATTGTGGTGCCCAACCTAGCTGTTCCAACTGCCTACAACTCACCAGAAGCTCATGAACATCACCCATGAGTGCCCTTCATACTCATGCCAATGTCTATGACATCAGTACCCTCCTGTTCTCAGAAGGAGCAAGGTATAAATTCAGTGTTGCAGACGCTGCAATGGGACACTTGTAACCAGATCCTTACAACAATGAACTAAGTTTAAATACAGTGCTATGGGTTATATCTGCAGCTCCAGTTAGGACAACAGAACTAATGCAGGCATTGAGATTATGAGTTAAAATGCCAGCCACCCCACAGTCCAAAAAGAGGAAGTAATAATAATTTGTTGTTGCCTATGTCTCAAACTATACAACTTGGGGAAACTTAAATCATTTTACCTGTAAGCCGACACAGCCCTACTGGTTGGGAATCTTAAATTCATGAAAAATAAATATCACCAGAAAACACTGTTAAATATATAATCTTATTACTGTTTCTCCTCAGACAACTGGAGGTGATAACCTCACCGCCTACCCTAAATTTCATGGTTAATTCCTATCCTTACAACAATTATAACTCTCATTCTCCTCATATAAGCAGGTCCATACATCTTCGATGCAATAATTCACCTTATCCAAACAGCCATCTTAAATGTCACCCATGATCATGTACATGTTCTTCTCCTGCTGCAAAAATACAGTGCCAGCCACCAAGCCAGAAGCCACAATATCTCAACACTGAAAGAGGAACAATAACTGAATCCCACAACACCCTGTAACAGCAGAAAGCAGCCAGATGATTCACGCTCACCTTCTTGCTCTCCCTCTTCACCCAATCATATTAAAAAGAGCTGGAAATGTCAGCCTCATTTAGCAAAATAACTCCCCATAACCCTGGTCAGTGCCAGCAGGTCTCCCCTGCACTGGTAAAAAATGACCCCAAACCCCTACCCCTGTCTCTTATCCAACAGGATGTACTAATCTCAAAACCAACTATGAGAATATCACAAGATCAGGAGAAGCATCTGTGCAATTGTAAATGAAGCTTGTTTTTAATTAACAAAACTGGGCAGGTAGAAGAAAAATTTAAAGTCTTGAAAGAAAACATAGAAATCTTTCAGAGATCCCAGGCAATACCAACCCTTCCCACATTCCAAGAATACCCTATCTCCTATACAACTACCCCCTAGCCATTTGCCCCCAGGCTGTACTATGTTTCCCTACTTATTGATGTGCTGTATAAAGTCATATCCATCACTTTCCAGGGGCAGGCTGAAGTCTAATGTTCAGAACACCTCTGCTGGAAGAGCTTCTCAATAAACTTCCTGCCTGCAATCCTCAGTTTCCACCTACCACTGAGTGCCACCTTTCTCTAACAAAGACCATTTTTCTTTGAAGCTGAATAAATGTAGGTTAATACTACAAAATGTTAATATCAGACAAAAATAACCATTATGCTAAGTTATGGAGACCAGACCCAGAGTGTTACATTGGTAGTATGATTCAATTTATATAATATGTAAATATCAATCAATTTATAAAGATGAAATTAGATTCATGTTTATGTAAGACTGGGGAAGGAATGCTAAATGTTTTGGAGTCTTTCTTTTTTGAAGTAAAGAAATTATTCTAAAGTTTTTGAAATGATGAATGTACAACAGTGTGAATATACTAAAAGCCAGTGATTATACACTTTGGATAGATCAGATCGTATGTTAATATATTTCAACAATGTTGCTTAATAAACAAATAAATAATTGTACAAGAATAGTTAGCAATAGAAGTTATGCACAGCAGGGAAACAGAGAAAGATTGAGAAATGAGGAATATTCTTGCTTGTTTTTTCTCTCATTTGCTTATTATTATTATATTGAAATAATTAAAATGCTCTAATAATGGTTGAACTGATGAATGGACAACTATGTGATTATCCCAAATAACATTGATTGTTCACTAAGGATGAATGGTATGCATTATTTATATGTATCAATAAAATTGATTGGTTAAAAAAATAAAAAAACCTGCTGAGGAATAAATCAATATCCATGTGGAATACTGGAAAATACCAACCAAATAAAATTGTCATAAATCTTGACAGTATAAAAATAAAATAATTCAGAAACATGGCACACTTGGGAGATGGTTACAAGACATGTAAGAGTACTGATATCCTCATCTTTCCTAACAGTGAGTTTACTGATACTTTCTAAAGCAAAATATTTAATTGAAATAAAAATTAGTAATTATTTCAACTTCTTGTTTTGTTAATAAACATTTTTAACCTTAGAGAATTTTTCAAAAAGGAATAATACATTTTATAGTGAAGAAACGTATTTGAAGTCCAGCAATAACTTTGAATTTTTCTTTTTTAAAATAAAACTAAAATTATTACTTTTATTTTTAAAATGAGACCATTTTAGCAAAAGCCCATTCAAAGAAGAGCAATTAAAAAAGATGTAGGAAAGAATGAAAGGATATATAGCCACTTACCAAATCAGGGGAAAACTGAACATCTGAACTCTCATGTGGCTGGGGGCTCCTTTGCAGCCAATCAGAGTCCCAGTTGGAAAAATGGCCCCAGGCAGGGCGTACCCTCCTGGTTGAGGCTCTGACTGGCAGCTTGGGGACCATCCTTTTTAAGGGATTTTGAACCTCAGAACTCCAATGGGTCTTGCAACTCATGAGGAATGACCGCATCAAAAGTAACTGAATCCATCTGGCAGGAGTGGCAAGCCCTCTACAGGAGAGATGTGGTGTCTTGAAGGGTCTTTGTTCTATTCTTTTTTTGATACACTGAAAAATAACATAAAAGATTTTAGCTTTTGGCTTTACAGGGAATGCAAACAGGATGTGTAAATATCACATCTGGTGACTTGCTTCTCTTAAAAGTTTGTTTATGGGTAATAGATGATGGGGTTGCCTGTATAGCAGTGTTATAACATTCCAAAAGGCAAAGGACAAGTTAATCATGTACAATTCTAAGCTAAAACAGCAGTAACTATTGATTAGAAAGCTTATGAATTCACAATTCTTAATAGTAAATTTTATTGTGCATCAGTGATATATGGGAACACAGTATTTTATATACATGATATTTTCTCTAACAAAAATTATTTATAAAAATATATAAAAATTTTAAAAAGTCAAAACAACAACAACAACAACAAAAAAAAACCTACGAATAAAGAAAAGCCAAAGACCAGATGGCGTAAAACATGAATTCTACCAAGCATTCCATGAAGAATTAATACCAAGTTCTGGAAAGACTGCATCAGAATATATCATCAGCGCACTCCACTGTTAAAAAAACAGTGGAGGAATGGCCAAAGCTACCCTAAGCAGCTACTTTGAGGATCTGCAGAACAAAGGAGTCCCTTGTGCATCATCCAAGAAGAAGAGGGACAGAGACTAAGAGGTCATCAATTCTGTGAGTTAATTGCCACTGGGGCAGAGAATTGTGCCCATCCCCCACCCTTGAGGCAAACAGTCTTGGTAAATTCCCCAAGAAAGGCGTGGGCTTTTCTTACCTGGGAAGAGGGAGTGTGTTATGGATGGCTGAGTTTATTTTCTCTTCCGCGAGTTTAAACAGCAGGGCCCAAATTTGAAACCCAGCTCTAATCAGCCTGGAAACACCTCCATAAAAAGTTTTGCCGAAGAGTTTCATCTATTGGCTGGCTGGGAAAGTGAAGAAAAAAAATGTCTTTTTGATGTCTCTCCTGACCCTAGCCCCAGGCCCCCTTGGCTCTGGTCTGAGCCCCATTAGTGAGTCCCAGGCCCTGTATTGGTAATTTAAATAGGGTGATTTTAAAGATTTAGAATAATTTGAACAAAAAATCAAAGAAGGACCATAAAACAAATTCACCCAGCAGTAACAACCAGGCAAGGGAGAGAAACTGACCCTCAGCATATACTCACCAACATAATCAAATGCTTAGCTATAAGTAAAAAATTTACAAGCCTTACTAAAAAGAGGAATATGTAGCCCAGCCAAAGAAACAAATTAAAAGTCTTGATGACACAGAGGATTTAAAACAACTAGTCAATGGTATTTACACTAACCTCCTATATCAATTCAAGGAGTTGAAGCAAAATATGGCTAAAAAGCAAAATGATAATAAGAAGACAAAAAAGTGAGCATAAACAACAATTTGAAAAATTGCAAAGAAAAGTAATGTCTTATGGAAATGAAAGACAAAATGGATGAGATAAAAATATATTAGAGGCATAAAGAAAAGGATTTGAAATAGAATAAGAACAAATAAGCAAACTAGAAGACATAGCATCTGAACATGCAAAGACTGAACAACAGACAGAGAAAAAATTGAAAAATATTGAATAAGTTCTCAGAATTGAATGACAGTGTATAAAACACAAACAAAGATATTATGGGTGCCCCAGAAAAAGAAAAGAACAGAAAAGAGGCAGAAATAATATTTGCCAAAATAAATGGCTGAAAGATTCCCAATCCTTATGCAAAATATAAATATTAAAAAACAAGAAGGACAACATTATCCATACAGAAAAAGTTCAAATAGACTTACTCTGAAAAACCTAGTATTGATAATATCAAAAGCCAGAGACAAAGATAGATGTTTGACATCAACAAGTGAAAAGAAATTCATCACATACAAGTGATGTCCATTAAGACTAAGTGCTGGTTTCTCATCAGAAACCATGCTGGTGAGAAGGCAGTGCTATGATATATTTAAGATTCTGAAAGGAAAATATGCCAGCCAACAATTTTTTATACAGCAATACTGGCTTTCACTAATGAGGGTGTTTAATTTTTTCACAGCTAAACAGAAATTGAGAGAGTTGGTCATCAAAAGACCAGCTTCTCTTTGTCACCAAGAGAAATAATAAAGTGAGTGCTGAAGCCTGAATGCAAAAGATAGGAGAGATAGGCTTGCAGAAGAGTGTAGAAATGAAGATTAATAGTAAGGGTAACTGTATTAGTCAGGGTTCTCTAGGGAAACAGAATCAACAGGAGATATCTGTCAACAGTATGAGATTTTATAAGAGTCTCTCATGTGATTATGGGGATACACAAGTTCAGGTTCTGCAGGCAGGCTGTAAACCAGCGGCTCCAATGAAATTCCAGTGAACGTACTTGATGAGATTCTGGGAGACATTGGCTGTCCAAAGGCAAGCTGGGAAATTCTCTCTGAATGCAGAAGTCACTTTCCCTTTTAAGGCATTCAACTGACTAAATACAGCCTCACTCATTGCTGATTGCAATCTCCCTACTGATGTAGATCTAATCAGCATTCTATGCAGTAAACTCACTGCTTACTAAAGTCGATAACAGTGCTTGCTTGATCAAACAACTAGCACAATAACCTTGCCAAGTTGACACATTAGCCTAACCATCGCAATCTACCCCTTGTAAACTCAGCAGCCATACACATTACCTTAAATCATAATTAGTCTCTAAGTAAAAACAATAACAGACATGCATACATATATATTTCCACCTAACAATGTTCAACTCTCTTGTGTACAACCAGAAATGCATTAATTCCCTACAGAATAAGGTGCAAATCCATGGATAATATTCACTCTTAAACTTGACATCCATAAATATTATGACATGAAACTAATACAACTTTTCATATGATAGGGGAAAAGATTGGTGAAGAAAACAAAGCAATCCATTCGGTGTACATATACAATCATACTCATAATGATTCAAGGAAGAAAGATTCATGACTATTACAGTCCTTCTTTCTGTAACTGGTGACATGGTCGAAGTTCATATTTATCACTACCTTCTTCCACTACCCATTCCACAGTCCCATTAAACTCAGCAAGTACTTCAGCTGACCATGGCCTTTTGCACCAGTAATTTGGGTTAGGCTTTGTTCACTCGACCTAGAACTCTTCTGTTTATAAAGATCCAGAATAAATTTAGTAGACTGCCCATCAATTTCACTTCTAGATACCCTATGATGTATTAGCCAATGCCATAGCTCTATGAGACTCAGGCTATTTTGAATGCTGCTTTGAATCTGCCTTTCATTGTGGTAACCATGCCTACCTTGTCTTTGGCAATTAACTGCTGATACTTGACTTTTATCGGATCAAGGTCTGATCATCGCCATAATGTTTAATGACTCTAATTCCATTACAGTCATCCCTACAGTAATATCTGGACTAAAGAGAAGAGTAACCACAGAACTCTTCAGGGAAGATGGAGTTAGCCTTACAAATTTATTCCTCACAGTCCTGGTTAAAGGTGTGTCCTCTGGACATTCCTGGAGTGAGTGGGCAGATCTCAAATGGTAAATCCATTCTAGCATTCTAATCTCTCTGAGCCTTTGAATTTCCTCTTTTACTGTATACCAGGGCAAATTGGGCATCTCAACCTTAGACATGCTCAGCCATCTTTTGGTGCATGTTTCAGTTGGCCACCAAACAGAGGCCTTTCTAACCCCTCAAGCTACAACATTGAATCCAGAATTTCTGCATAGTGGGTCCATATCAATAAATTCAGTGTGATCCAACTTTATATTCCTTCCACCATTATCCCAGACCCTTAGTATCCATTCCCACACACATTTCCCTAATTTCTGCCTATATAAGTTGGAAAACTCATGCAGTTCTTTCTGAGTATAGCATACTTCCTCATGGGTCACACATTGTATTTCACCTTTGGGGGCTTGTTGTGATTTTAGTCTAGTAGTAAGTCTCAAAGAGAAGAGTGGTGGTGGGGGTGGGTAAGGAGAAAGATTTGAAATGCTTTGCAAGCTACTGACCTCAGGGCTTTCTTTTGCATTTTCTTCTGATGAAACAGTATTAATCTCTTCAGGCAGGGGTTGGTAGGCAGATACCTCAGGGAAGACTGGAGGGTGGGCAATGCATGTTGAAGTTCAGCTGGTACCTGCCTCAGGCCTGGGAAGAGGTCCAGACTCCCTGGGGCAAGCTGGAGTCTAGGTGATACAAGGTAGACAAGGTGTTGTCTCCACAGGGCAGGCCATCACATATTTATCTGGTAAAGTCTCAGCAGAATTTAGGGTTCCAATCAATCCACCAATATTATTATCTCATATGTCTCCATCCTAATCCTCTGGGTTTCATTCCTTTCCAATCAATGCCTTCACTTTAACCACAGAAACCCTGCGTGGTGGAGATTTTAGTTTCCTTTGTAACTCTCTTACTCATACAATGAGAATCTGAGTTTGGTTTTCAAATATCTCAAGTCTGTGGCTATAGTAGACAATATTTTCTTTCACAGCACACATAGAAATTTCACATCATTCATGTGAGGTTTACATTTCAAATTTGAATCCTTTAGCTCATCTTTTTCTTTTGTTATTGTATCCAGAGTATCTAGGAGGAGCCAGTCAACATCATTGTGCCTTTTGAATCCATAGAACTCTAAGGTGTTGAAAATTTTCTCACCCAAATGCTTGCTTCTAATAAGTGTGGAAGTAAGGGCATCCAGTGATGATATTATGTGTATCTCCATTGCCAACTCATGCCATGGACTGTTAGCAGCCCCTTCATTATTGGAAAGGGAGTCATTAATACCCTCGAGTCCAATTATAGTAGAAAGCCAATTGCAAAACTCCCAGAAAAAACTCAGACATCCCATGTTTAAGACTCTGTTCCTTAAGATCCCACTCCAAGTACCAAGTTATATTAGTCAGAGATCTCTAGGGAAACAGAACCAACAGGAGATATCTGTCAATACTATGAGATGTTATAAGAGTCTCTCACATGGCTGTGGGGATGCAAAAATCCAGGTTCTGCAGGCAAGCTGCAAACCAGGAGCTCTGATGAAAGTCCAATGAAGGAACTTGATGAGTTTCTGGGAGATGTTGGGTGTCTAAAGATGAGCTTGGAAATTCTCTCTGAATGCTGAAATCACTTCCCCTTTTAAGGCATTCAACTGATTGGATAAAGCATCACTCATTGCTACTGGCAATCTTCCTGATTGATGTAGATGTAATCAGCTATCTATGCAGTAAACTCACTGGTGACTAATGTCCATAAATGTCCTTGTATTACAGTTAGTCCAGTGCTTGCCTGACCAGACAACTGGGCACAGTTACCTGGCTGGGTTGACACATTAGCCTAACAATCACAGTAACTAAAAGGATAAAAAGACAGACAATAGGAAGATATGACACAGGAAAGCCAAAGGAAAAAATGATTGAAGTAAATAAAAATATTGAATGCTAATGGAATGAACACTCAAATCAAAAGATGCAAAGAGGAAGAATAGTTTTAAAAAATAAGCCATTGTATTCTATCTATAAAAGACTCACCTTAGATATAAGGAAACAAATAGGCTGAAAGTGAAAGCTTGGTAATAGTTATTCCACATAAATCAAAACCAAAAAAGTTCTGGAGCAGCAAAACTAATGTCAGACAAAATAGATTTTAAATGTAAAAGGGACATATGAAGTACATTGCACTCCCAAATGGCAGGATATATATTATTCTCAAGTATTCATGGATCTTTCTCTAGGATAGACCACATGTGGGACCAAAAAACAGTTCTCAAAAATTTTTTTAAAGTTTGAAATGATACAAAGCACTTTCTCTCCTCATAACATAATGAAATCAGAAATGAATAAGAGGCATATAATGGGAAAATCCACAAATATACTGAGGTTAAACAGCACACTTTTAAACAATCAGCAGGTCAAGGAAAACTGTAAAGAGAAATCAGTAAATATCTTGAGACAAATGAAAATGAGAACACAACATATCGAAACCCATGGGATGCTGAAAGGATGTGCTGGAAATTTATATCCTTAAATGCTTATGCTATGTTAAAAATGCTTATGTTAAAAAGGAAGAAGGAACTAAAATCAAATACCTAACTGCACACCTGGGTGAAATAGAAAAACCACAGCAAACCAATCACCTAGGAAGTAGAAGGAAAAAGATAATAAAGCTTATAGCAGAAATAAATCAAATTGAGAAAAATATTAAGATAATCAACATAACCAAAGTTGTTTCTTCGAGATCAAAATTGACAAAGCCTTAGCTAAGATGAGAAAGGAAAAAAAGAGACAACAGGCAAATAAATAAAATCAGAAATGAGAGAGGGAAAAGTACTAATGATCTCATAGAAATAAGAAAGATTAAAAGAAGATTCTGTGAGAAACTATATGCTAACAACTTAGACAACTTAGTTGAAATGGAAAACTTCCTAGGAACACACAAACTACCCACACTAATGTGAGAAGAAATAGAAGACACCAAAAAACTATCACATGTAAAGAGATTGAATGAGTCATCCAAAACCTGAAAAAACAAACAAACAAACAAAAAAAAAAAAACAAAGCCCAAGAACAGATGGCTTAACAGGTGAATTCTACCAATCTTTTCAAGAAGAATTAATACTAATCCTACAAGAACTCTTCCAAAACATTAAGTGGGAAGGAACACTACCTAATTCAGTCTGTGAACCCAACTTCACCTTAATACCAAATTCAGATAAAGATGGTACAAGAAAAGAAAGATAGAGATTAATCTCTCCAATTAATATATATTCTAAAATACTTAACTACATACTTGCAAATAGAATCCAACGTCACAATGAAAGAATCATACATCATGATAAAGTTAAATGCAAGGGTGCTTCAACATAAGAAAATCATTAATGTAATAAAATCATTAACATATTGAAGAACAAAATCACATCATCATCTCAATTGATGCAGGAATGTCATTGGACAAAATCAACCTTCTTGCAGAAATAAAATGAAATACTTTTAGCAGAAATCATAGTCAGTGATGAAAGGCTTAAAGCTTTCCTTGTAGGATCAGGAACAAGAGAAGAATACCCACTGTCACTACTGTTATTCAATATTTTACTAGAAGTTGTAAATGGAGCAATTTGGCAAGAAAAAGAAATTTTAAAAATCTAAATAGAAAAGAAAGAAATCAAATTTAAATTCTTTAGAGATGGCATGACTTTATATTTAGAAAACACCCCAAAATCAAAATCAAATTATTAGAAGGAAAGAATTAATTCAGCAGAGTTGTAGGACACAAGATGGACACACAAAATCAATAGTATTTCTATACACAATAAATGAATAATCTGAGGAGGAAAGGAGGAAAATAATTCAATTTTTGATAGCAAATAAAATGACCAAATAATCAGGAATACATTTAATCAGGGATATGATGGATAGGAACTCAGAAATCTACAAAACATTGCTAAAAGTAATTAAAGTAGATCTAAACAAAAGGAAATACATTTTGTGTTCCTGGAATTAAAACTAATTATAATTAAAGTGTCTATTTTACAAAAATTAATTTGTACATTAAATACAATCACAATCAACATTGAAACAGCCTACTGTCCACAAATGGAAAAGTCAATAACAAATTTATTTAGAATAGAAAGGTTTCCAAAATAGTGAAAAACAAATTAAAAATGAAGAATGAAATCAGGGACTCTAACTTCCTGAATTTAAATCATATTACAAAGCTAGAGTAGTCAAAACAGCATGATTGGCATAAAGTTAAATCACTAAATTGAACTGAGAGCTCAGAAACAAACCTTTTTAGAGATGGCCAAATTATTTTAGAGAAGGCTACAAAGATGACTCAACTGGAAGAGAACTGTATCTTTAAGAAATGGTGTTGGCAGAAGGGTCACAACTGTGGCAGGCAAAGATCACTGGTGCAGGGTGTCAGTGATGCGGGATCTGTGGGGAGTGTGCACCTGGGGTATGCCTCTAAATTATATGAATATGTTCAAGTGTTCATGTGGTATTATCTCAGTGGGTGAGGACCCACACAATAATGGAAAGAATATTGAATTCCCATCCTGGGGAGTCTAGATACATTCTCTAGTAGAACAGTAAGAATCCCCTGGGTACATGGGCACTGCCTAGTGAAGGAAGACAGCCAGGTTCCTGATATTGATTATTGCACTTTTGAACCTTTTCTTTTGAAATTGAAACTTAACTTTGTATTATATATTGCCTAAGATTTATCTCCTGAAATTCTCCTTGTTACTCAAATGTGGCCTTTCTCTAGAACAAATTCAGCATATAAACACAATACCTTCCACTTGACATGGCATATGACTCCTGGGGATGTGTTTCACTGGCACTGAGGGATTATTACCAAACACAAACTTGCAATAAATCTGAAAAAGGATTTTGACCTTTTTCAAAATGAATACAAATGAGATTTTATGGCTAAGTGATTTCAAAATGAGTTGGGAGGTCATTCCAGAGGTTACACTTTTGCATGTCTCAGCAAGATCTCCTTGACTGCCAGAGGAAACAGTGCCTCAGCCAGACTCCTGAAAGCTCTAGAGACATCTAGACACTATAAGCAAGGAACAGAAGTTCAGGAATTTGCCACGCTGGCAGTGGGCCTTATTTTGGAACCTATGCTCCCCAGTGTAACAGAGTTAAATTCATTTATAGTTTCCTTACACATGGTTCTTCTGCTCCTTTTATTTGAACCTATAATTAGCACTCTGCTTGCTAAGTATATGTCCCCAATACTTATATCTTTGGTTTGTTCATGTGTCATTTGAGCCCTGAATCTCAGCAGAGTTGCCACACTTACTTTCTGGATCACTGGACTCACCAAGGACAATTATCAAGGAGATGGTGATGGACAATGCTCATCCCAAAGAACAGAGCGTGTCTGTAACTGCAAGCAAGATAGTTCCACTCATCTGCCTGATGGGAACTAAACCTCTCAATTAGAAACAGAGGGGAAATCACCATTCCAAAATTCTCAAGATTGGGAAATGAACAATGGGCTAAATTAGATTTATTATTATTATATTATAAGCTTGTTATTATTCTAGCAATGAAAGAACTTTTATCATCAATATAAAGGCAAAGGCCACAAGAGTTTCTGAGGGGAAGGAGAATGAAGAATACATGTAATATGGGCACATTTTCAGGACATTGGAATTGTCCTGCATGACATTGCAATGATGGATACAGGCCATTATACATTTTATCATAACTTATAAAATTGTGTGGGGCAGAATATAACCTATAATGTAAAATATATTCCATGGTTAGGAGCAGTGCTTCAATATGTATTCATCAATTTTAACAAATGTACCACACTAATGAAAGATGTTAATTTGGTGAAATGTTGTAAAGGGATGGGGTGGAGGCATGTGGGAATTCCCAATATGTTTTTATGGATCATTTATGTTATCCAAAGCTTCTTTTAAAATAAAAAAAATTAAAAAATGGTATTGGAAGAACTAGGTATTCCTATCCAAAAGAATGAAAAAGGAACCTTATCTCATACCTTATGCAAAAATTAAATCAAAATGTATCAAAGAGCTAATGTAAAAGGCATGAAAACAAAAATCTTAGAAGAAAATATGAATGTATCTTCAAGAAGTTGTGCAAGGATCTGTTTTCTTAGAATTTACAACCAAAGCTGGAGTAACAAAATAAATAATGGGACATAGGACCTTCTCAAAATTAGTGCTTTTGATTTCAAAGGACTTTATCATAAAAGTGAAAAGGCAGCCTACGTAACGGAAGAAAATATTTGGAAACCTCATACCTGATACGGGTTTAATATCCATGATATAGAAGGAACTCCTATAACTCAGCAATCCAAAGATAAATGACTGAATTAAAAATAGTTGAAATATATGAATTGATCTCTTTCCAAATAGGATAAACAGATGACAAAAAAGCACATGAAAATATGTTCAACATTACTAGCTATTAAGGAAATGCAAATCAAAACTACAATGAGATATCATTTCACACTTATTAGAATGGCAACTCTTTAAAATGCAGAAAAAGTGCTGGGGAAGACATGGAGTAATAGGAATGCTTATTCACTGTTGATGGGAGTGTAAAATGGTACAGCTACTCTGGAGACTGGCAGTTCCTCAGAAAGTTAATTAATAGAACTGTCATCCAATCTGTAAACCCGACTCTTAGGAATATACACAGAAGAACTGAAAGTAGGGACAAAAACAAACATTTACACGTGGGTGTTTATAGTGGCATTATAAACAATTGCCCAAAGATGGAAACAATCTGGTGTCCACCAACAGATGAATGTATAAATATCTTGTAGTATTTGCATATGTCGGAATATTAGTCAGCTGTAAGAAGAAATGACTTCATGATACACATGAAAACATAGATGAACCTTGAAAAAAATCTGTTGAATGAAACAAGCCAGAAACAAAAAGACAGCTACTCTATGAACCCATTTATATGAACTAAATATAATGAGCAAAGTCATGGAGTTAATAGCTAGAAGATTGGTCATAAGAAGATAGAATGAGAATAGTGAATGAGGACCAGTAGCTTAATTTCTGCAGAGTTGGTAATAAAATTAATTGTAAATGTTTGAAATTGGATAGAGGTGATGACAGCACATTAGAGTGAATGTCCATTGTAGCATCAATATGGGGGTATGCTTGTCATTGATAGGAATATTTGAAGGAGGTGTATTTCACTAGAAGTCAAGCTGAAGGATGAACCATGGGGCTGTATAGCATAATGAACCATGTTGCAGAGGATGTGTGCATTCAACAGTAAAAATATAAGAATCTTCTTCAATTAATCAGAATAAATGTATATTAATATTAAAAGATGTTAATAATAGGTTGGAATTTGAACTTAGATGCACCTAAGCAAACTATGGCTAAAGCGAATAGTAATACATTAAATTTTTCATAATTTTAAAGAAAAAATTGAGAAAAAATACAGCCCTAAATTTCAGGTAATTGCTTCTAAATTTTTCTCTAACATGTTTGTATGATCAAAGTGCTCTGAAGCAACGTTCTAGAACTGTGCTGTCCAAAATGGTGGCTACTAGCCACATATACCTAGCAGGCACTTGAAATGTTGCTTGTGTTCCTGAGGAGCTGTATTTTTATTTTATGTAAAATGTGTTACATATTAAATTTTTCAAATAAAGCAGTGTAAAATTTAAAATATAATACAAATCCTGCTCAAACTCTTGCAAAAAAATTAAACAGGAAGGAATATTACCTAATTCATTATATCAAGCCAGCATAGCACTAATTCCCAAGTCGAATAAATATACTACAAGAAAAGAAATTACAGCCCGGTTTCTCTAATGAACATAGACGCAAATCTCCTTAACAAAATATTTGCAAATTGAATCAAACATCACCTTGAAAGAATTATACATTATGATCAAGTGGGTTTTATCTCAGTTATGCAAAGGTGGATCATCTCAAGTAAATCAATTAATGTAATACAGCATTAACAGAGAAGGAGAAAAATCACATGATTTTCCCAATTGATGCATTAAAGTCATTTGACAAAATCCAGCATCCTGTCTTTATTAAAAAATACTGTTCTTTCAGGATCTATAATAAAACTGCATTAGTCATACAAGATATTGATAGTGGGATGATATATGGGGAAAACTACACCTGAAGCCTTCTTCTACGGGATATGAATGTATTCATGTTGTCATAGATACGCTTTCTCAATAGGTAGAGGACCACAGAGTACCTAACAAATATCAAACATCCATACTAGGGAAATCCTGCTATTTTTTTAAAAAATTAAATGGCAAAAATCTCTGAAATGCATAATCAGTACCTAACAAAAGAAAACAGGCCAAGATGCGAAGTCTTTGATATTAATGTTTGTACTTACGAACCTTTTTGCTGTAAAAATGAAACAGCATAATTATAATTAATGCCTATACTTATCTCCTGAGAAAATTCTTGTTACTGAAATGTGGAACCTATCTGAGCCAAACTCTACAAATGAACTCACTACCAAATGTCACCAAACTTGGGACATGTCTCCTGGGGATGAGACATGTCACCAAAATGGGACGTGTCTCCTGGGGATGAGCCTCCCTGGTACAGAGACTATTACCAAGCACTAACCAGCAATACATTTGGAAAAACACCTTGATCAAAAGGGAGAAGCATTAAATAAAAAAGAATTTTTATGAATAAGAGGTTTCAACGTGAGTCAGGAAGTCATTCTGGAAGTTATGCTCATAGAGTTTTCATGCAGATTTCACTAACTGACACAGTAAGCAAAGCCACAAACAAGGGTGCCCCCAAAGGTTCTAGGGACATCTGGACACCAGAGACAAGAAACCTAGCCTCATGAAATCAACACTGACTTGCTGACCCCTATTTGGGAATATATATATATATATATATATTTTGACCACTATTTTGGAAATATATATTTAACATTGTTATACTTATTTTTATTTTATATATATATATATATATATGTAACATATTATACTCATTTATAATTTTTATAATTTTCCTACTTATGATTATTCTACTCCTTTTATTTGAACTTATAATTTTTAATATACTTGTTCAATATACCTCTCAGAGTCTTAAGTCTTTGGATTGTTCATATGTCAGCTGAGCCCTGAATCCCAGCAGAGTTGCAGCCAACTCCTACTCTCCAGTTCTTTGGGCTTGCCCTCTACAAATGACAAAATGATAACAATGGGCAAGTCTTGTACAAAAACAAGGAGTATCTACAACAACAAACAAAATTTTTCCTTCCATCTGCCCCATAATATCTAAATCCCCTCGCAGGCTGAAGCAGTCAGAGTAGACATCATTCCAAATCACTCAAGATTGAAGTATGAACAAGCACAAGGGGAGACTGTAATAATGGACCAAAGTAGATTTATTGTTATTGCAGTTATTATCTTTTGTTAAAGGAATAACCTTTAATATAGACATGTAGATAGTATTTTGTAAGGGATTTAAAAGTTAGAGGAGGGATTAAATATTTTGAACAGGGGGCATTTTTAGGGCAGTGAAATTGTTCAGTATGATAATGCAATGATGCCCACATGATATATATTTTTCAAAGCCTAAAAAGCTGTACAGTTCAAAGTGTAAACCACATTGTAAACTATAGACTTTCCTTAGCAGCAATGCTTCAATATTGGTCCATCAGTTGAAAGTATACCACACCAGCGTATGATGTTAATAATAGGAGAAAATATTTGTGGGAGGGATGTATGGGAATTTAAGATTCTGTAAATCTTAAGCTTATCTACAAATAAAGATTTTTTATTACAAAATAAACACTTCAAAAAATAGAAATAGAATGAAACTTCCTTAACATGATAAAAAAGCATATAAGAAAAATCCACAGCCAACCTCATACTCAATGTTGAAAGACATAAAGTTTTCCCTCTAATATCTGGAACAAGACAAGGAAGAACAATGTCACCACTGTTATTAAACATGCTGGAAATTCTATTCAGAGCAGTTTGGCAAGAAAACAAAATAAAGAAATAAAAAAATCCAAATTGGAAAGGTAAAAATAAAACTTCCACAATTTGCAGATGACCTGATCCTAGAGAAAGCCCCACCTCCCCCAAATCTACAACAAAGCTACTAGAGCTAATAAACTAATTCAGCAAAGTGGTAGGGAACAAGATCAGCATGCAAAAATAAGTAATGTTTCTATACACTAGTAATGAGCATTCTGAGGTGGAAATCCAGGAAATAAAATAATTTACAATAGCATCTAAATGAACTAAATATCTAGTAATTAACTTAATCAAGGGAGTAAAGGATTTATACATGGAAAACTAAAAAACTTTGCTAAAAGGTATCAAAAAAGATCTAAATCAATACAAAAACATTTCATGCTCATTGATTAGAAAACTAAATATCTATAAGATGTTAATTCTAATATACATGTGACTGGTTGAGATTATTTAATGAACCCCCAAAAGATAATGATTATGTTTGTAAACTAATCTATTTGACATTTGGTTGCATCAAATTCAGCAGAGGGGCCTTTGATTAGATTATTTGATAAGATCAATTTAGGGCTTTTGTTTGGACTACATCAATGAAACATGAATGAGTTAAGTCTCTGCCCCCTTGCTGGGGCTGATATAAATGGACTCACATGGACAGGCAGAAAAAAAAGGAACTGCCATGTATGATCCTGCTGTGTAAAAGAGAGGATTGCTTGAACCTCCAAGAGACTGGGCCCACAGAGCAACACAAGAAGAAATGAACCTTCTTCCTGATAGCTTGGAGCTGAAATTAGAAAGGAAGCAGAGCTGCGGAACCTGAGAGAGGAATCCCAAAGGGGATGGCAGAGGTCACCCACCATCTTTCTTTAATAGGTGACAGCTGATATGTGTGTGAGACAGCACCTCTTATAGTGCCTTGAGTTGAACTTTTCATGGTCTTGGGACTGTAAGCTTTTACCCCAAATAAATATCCTTTATAAAAGCCAATACATTCCTTTTACTTTGCATTGGCAGCCCTTTTGCAACCTAAAACAACATGCAATGGAATATTATTTAGCCATGAAAAGGAATGGCATCCTGATACATGTGACAACATAGATGAATCTTGAAAAAATCATGCTGAGTGAAATAAGCCAGACACAAAAGGACATATATTGTATGATCTCATGATATGAAATAATTAGAATAAATAAATTCATAGGTTAGAAACTAGAATACAGATTATGAGCAGCTGAGTTGTCAGTAGAAAATGGGGAATTAATGCTTAATTTGTACATAATTTCTATTTAGGGTAATTTTAATGTTTTCGAATTGTATGGTAGTGGTGGTAGCACATTTTTTACTGTAACTTACAAAACTGAATTATATATGTAAATGTAGTTAAATGGGGACTTTTTACATTGTATATATAACACTAGAATGAAAATTAAAAGATGAAACATTGTACTATATAACACAGTAAACCCTATTGTAAGCAATGGACTTTATAGTACAATTTTTAAAATGTTAATTCATGGATTATAACTATGTATTACACTAATGCAAGGTGTTAATAATAGGACTGTATATGGAAAAAAATACCCTAATGTAAACAATGGACTATAGTTAATAGTACAATTTTAATATTCTTTCCTCAGTTGTAACAAAGGGACCAAACTAATGCAAAGTGTTAACAATAAGGGGATTGTGGCAGTTTGAAATTATTTTTTAAATCCCCAAAATAGAAATAATATGTTTTAAGCTAATCCATTCCTGTGTGTGTGAGACCCATTTGACTGATTTACATCATTGGGGCATGATACATGTTGAGCCTCTTCTCTCTTGCTGAGTCTGATATAAAGGAAGAGACAGACTCACATGGAGAGACACAGGAAAAAGGGAACTGTCATGTTTGATTCTGCCATGTGAGAGAAAAGATTCCAGTTGTACCAACCGCTGACCTGCAAGAACAGAAGTCCTAAGAGAGAAGCCATATGCCAGGTGAGAGAGAACAACAGGATTATTTAAGCACAAATCTTGAAAAGGCTGGGCCCATTGAACAGCTCAAGCAAAGATGGTAAGCCTGGAGGGGAAGGCTGAAATCATAGTAGAGATCAGCAACCATCTTGCTTCACCACATGGCAACACACTGGTCAATGGTAGTTAACTTTGGTGAGAAAGCATTGCTGCTTATGCCTAGATTTGGTCACTTCATGGCCTTGGAACTGTAAGTTCTGGTACTTTGCATCAGCAGCCCTTTGGCAAAATAAAGTAAGCATATATGGGAATGCTGTAATTTTATCTGATTTTTTGTAAAGCTTTAACATTTGTAATTTAAAATATTAAAAATAAAACATAATATAACAAACTTTAAAAAGGAATTATGAGAGAACAATAAATCTTTCAACTTCACATACACAATGGATGAAATAAATCAAATGCATGAGAACATATTGTGCAGATACTTTACAGAACTAAAGCATAATATAACCATGTGGATTATAGAAGAAAATAGAATTTAAAAAAAGGGGGCTTGTTTAGAAGTGTCAATATCTGGAAAGATAGGGAAAGAGAGAAATATAGGGAAGAATATTACAAATTAATATTACTAAATGGATGAGAGTTTTCCATTGTATAATCTAAGTATCTTTAATAAAATAAAATAAATTAAAGAAAAGAAAAGAAAACACAAGCAAAAAAAATGAGATAGAGGGGATTTTCAAAAACTTAAAATTTCATGATATTTAAAAACACAAAAATAAAGTATGAACTTAAAAGAGAAGATCTTAATAAAGAATATATAAATCAGTCTAGTGGTCTAAAAATGCCAGAAATGTCAAGGCCTAGACTCATAATTCCCAACAACACATACTTGGGACGTAATGAATGAAGTGAAAAAGTGCATTCCACTGAAAAGAACACTGAAGGGAGCAATTAGCATGATTGTACATAAGGTAAAGAATGTAAACAATACAAATTAATAAGAAGGATTGTCATTTGCGGAAGAAAGATTGTTGGAAAAATTGAATTTGATATACTAGATGATGATATGTTGAAGAAATTAGGTATATCAAAAATAAGTTAGCATGTATATAAAAATTTAACTAAAATATGAGTGGTATATAAAATATATGAAATAACATGACTAAGTTATGCTTATCTCATGGGAGTATTAACTAAAAAGAAAAAATTAATATAGCAATATATGACAAATATTGATGAAAAATATTATAGGATCATTGCTAGGGAGGGAGAAAATTTTTGATTTACAGTAAAATATTCGTACATGATGAAATATTATAGCAAAGATAACACACGCAAAATCCTTACTATATGAGATAGTAATATAAAATTCTTCTAAGTCAAACATCTTAGAACTTAAAATACACATGAAGGAAGCAAAATTTTTTAGGGAACCAGGCAAAGAAGACTGCTTTCGCAAGCATTATTTACATATTGAGGCAAAAATGAAAAATAAAATGTATAAGAATTTGAAAAGAAGTATAAGTACTGTCATTAGCAGCAGATACTATTGCTAATATGGGAGATAAAAAATCTACGCAGATATGTTGAAGACATTATTAGAATAGGATTTCAGTAAACAAGGGAAACAAAAACATCACAAATATATATCAAACACGTATTAGCTAGTAACAAAAGGAAAGTGAAATAATAAGCAATTGACAAGAGTACAAATTATAAGTGAATATATATACATAAATATATATATATATATATTTGTCTACCTCTACATGGTGAGATATATGCAGATATGTTAAAGATATATACTAGAGCACATGAAGAACATTTTAAATTACATTGTGAGATATTAAATAACTAATTTCTGAGGATATTGTCCATCTTTACAGACAGGTTTACGAAATACTATAAGGATGTCAATTACATTCATTAATTCAATGTCATCTGAATAAAAATTTCAGCATATTTTCTTCTGCAGAAAATGTGAATTAATCTCCAAAATTCATATGAAACCCAAACAATATAAATATTTCTTAAAGGCAAAGTTAGAAATATTTCCTTCACAGAATCTAAACACTCCAAATTAGAAAGACTAAATAGAAAATTATACGTGGTTTAAGTTTAGAAAATTAAATATAGTATTTATTGATAAAGCATAAAAGAGGAAATAAGATCATTCACATGGATGCACATAATATTTCTGTTACAATAAAATACTCACCCTTGATGAAAACTTTTACAAAGCTTTAGAAATAAGAAAAATTACTATGAGTATAAGTCACAGTAAAAATTAATTATCCTATATCAAACCCCATGAAATTTAAAATATGCGATGGAAGCATCCTTTGATAGAGAACCAGATTTTTAAAAAAAATCCCAACACCTTCATTAAGCAACACAGAGTTACAAGAAAATGACATAAACTATGTAAGAAATTGAAAAGAAGTAAAAGTACCTACATTAAGAGAAGATACAACTTTTAACATAGAAGTTTAAAAAAATCTACATAAAAATCTATATAATTAAAAAAATTATGAAAAAGTTATTGGAAAAGATTTTGTAAAGGCAATTTGATACAAAATAAAGAAATACCAAACATGTAAAACTACTAAAAATAGGAAATTAAGCTTTAAAACAAACTATAAGAAAGAGCATGTAATTATATAGCCAGATAAGAGCTAATAGATACATTAGGTAATAGACATATAGATTAGATAGATAGATCATAGATAGATCATAGATAGTGTAGCACTTTGGCATTATGAATTCCAAAAATAGTTATTGGATTATGTTTGTAAACTGGTCTGTCAGAAGAATAACTTTTACCTGATAAAATTATTATTTGAACTTTGGGCCATGTCAGTAGGGCATTGAGTCCCCATCCCTTGGTGGTTGGGGTCTCACAGATAAAAGACATGGCAAAGGACAGAGTTGGAGTTTTGATGTTGGAGTTTTTCAGCTGGATCCCCAGGAAGTAAGCACACAGAAGAGCTTGGTTGTGAGGAAAGAGTAAAGGCCCTGGGAAAAGAAACAAGCCATTCACCTGATAGTCTGCAGAGGATATAGCAGAGGATCTGAGCTCAGAGAGAAGCAAGTCCCTGGAAGAGAGGAACTCAGGAAGCCTGAACCCTCACAGACATCAGCAGCCATCTTGCTCCAACACGTGGCAATAGACTTTGGTGAGGGAAGTAACTTATGCTTCATGTTTTGGTAACTGTGGGCTTCTACCCCACATAAATAACCTTTACAAAAGCCAACAGATTTCTGATATTTGCATCAGCACCCCTTTGGATGACTAATTAGATAGAAATATAGATAGATAGATAGATAGATAGATAGATAGAAGATATGTAGATTATCATAGAGCAATGTTTATAGATATGTACACAGAGGTGTACTAGATCCCACAGAAAATTAAAAATTTCATTGAGAACTATTAAATAGCTAAATTAATGGAGATATAGATCATATTTTTGGATTGCAACACTGAATATTAAAATATGTCAATTATGTATTTATGAAATGAAATCTGGATAAAATTCCCAGGTGATATTATTTTGTGCACATTGATAATTGGTCCCTAAAACTCATATGAAACACAAATAGCAAAACATATTTTAGGAGAAAAAATTTAGAAGGATATACTTAACAGGTTTCAAGCCTTGTTATAAAATGATAGCAAGTAACATTGTGGCATAGGGCCCAAACAGACAAGTCAATAATACAACAGAGTAGAAAGTAAATAGGAATTCTCAAAATATGACAGATAAACCAGGGCACTGCAATGGGAATACATGTGTATTACCAGAACATTAGGCTTACATGTTGGACACAAGCAACTTATACAATATGAAAATCAAGTGAATTAAATTTTTTTAAAAAGTGTAAAAAGCAAGTTGTAGACTCATAGAAAAATCATGTATAATATAAAGATTTCCCATATAGCACCCTATTTTTAACACCTTACATTAGTGAGATACATGGATCTTAATCCTATTATTGTAGGCCTTACCAGAGAAAGTTTCACAGGATGGAGTCAGAAGTTGTAAATCAGTTGGAAACTGGGAGAGAAAGGTGAAGATCCTGACTTGTGTTTGGCAAGCCAAGGACACACAAGGATTGTCAACCTACAAGTATGGTAACAACAGCTTGGAGAAGCATTTCCTCCAGCCTACAAAACCTACAGACAATAAATTCCCATTGTTAAGACAACACACAGTGTCGTATTTGTCATAAGAGTTGGGAAATTAGGACACAATAATTTACACTAATAAAATTTATGTTAAATTTATTTGTATGTGTGTGGTATGGGCACAAGGATAGGCATACTGACCAAAGGAACTAAATTGAGAGCTCTGATATAGATCCTTGCATATATACTAATCTGATATTCAACAAGACCACCAAGCCCACTCAGCTGGGAGAGAATGGTTTCTTTAACAAATGGTGATGATACCTGGATATCCATATCAAAAAGAATGAGAAAGGAACACCATCGCACACCTTATAGACAAATCAACTCAAGATGGATCAAAGAGCTAAATATATGTGCCAAGACCATAAAGACCCTGGAAGAAAATGTAGGGAAGCATCTACAGGACCCTGTAATTGCAAATAGCTTCATGAACTTCACACCCAAACCAAGAGCAGTGAAAGAAAAAATAGATGAATGGGACCTCCTCAAAATTAAAATCTTTTGCACCTCAAAGGAGTTAATCAAGAAACTGAAAAAACAGCCTTCCCAATGGGAGAAAATATTTGGCAACCATATATCTAATAGAAGCCTAATATCCTGCATATATAAATAAATCCAATATCTCAAAAATAAAAAACAACCCATTTGAAAAATGGGCAAGTGATTTTAATAGACACTTCTCCAAAAAGAAATACAAATGGCTAAAAAGCACATGAAAAGATGCTCAACATCACTAGCTATTGGAGAAATGCAAATCAAAACTACAATGAGATACCATTTTTACAGCCATTAGACCAGTGGCTATTAAAAAAACAGAGGATTATAAGTGTCAGAGATGATGTGAAGGAATGGGAACTCTCATCCACTGCTGGTGGGAATGTAAAATGATCCAGCTATTGTGGAGGACAGTTTGGTGGTTCCTCAAAAAATTAACTATAGATCTGCCATATGACCCAGAAATTCCACTGTTGCCTATATACCCAGAAGAACTGAAAGCAAGGACACAAAAAAATATATGCACACCAATATTTATAGCACCATTATTCACTATTGCCAAAAGTTGGAATCAAGCCAAAAGCCCATCAACAGATAAATGAATAAACAAAATGTGTTGTATGCAAACAATGGACTATTATGCAGCTGTAAGAAGGAATAAAGTACTAACAAATGAGATAACATGGATGAATCTTGAGGACCTTATGTTGAGTGAAGCAAGCCAGGCATTGAAGGACAAATATTGCAAGACCTCTCTGATATGAATTAAGCAAATCAAGACAACTCAGAGAGGTAGAATCTGGAATATAGGTTTACAGGAAATAGGAAGGGAAAAAAAGTTGTGAGCCAATGCCCATATGGGCAAAATCTATGATAAGGTGGAAGTGAGTAGTTGTGCAGTGAAGAGATATGACAGGGTTGTAGGGATTCTATTGGGTTGTGAAGTGCAGGCTTGACAGGGGTAAAGTGGGGAGGAAGGGTTGGATGGTCCAAAGAACTGGGAAGAAGGTAAGGGGAAAGAATAGGTGAACTCTGTGGATATGTGTGTACATGGGTGAAAACTCTTTCGGCAATATGACAAGGAAGTGTTACCGGTTTAGGGTGTTTA
>JAQZBX010013396.1:19851-39999 GCA_029593785.1 Cabassous unicinctus | reverse complement strand
TATATATCATTTTACAAATAAAAAAAAATTTTAAAAAAAAAATATGGGAAGGGGAGGAGGTGGTGTATATAGGAATCCCCTGCTTTTTTATGTAACATTTATGTAATCTAAAGCTTCTTTAAAAATAAAAAAATATATATTTTAAAAAAGAGAAAAAAATAAAAAATAAAAAATAAAAAAATAAAAAAATAAAAAATGATGAACAAGTCAGGCATGACCTGGGCTCTTCTGGAGCATACAGTGCTTTTTAAAATTATTATTATTAGATTATAAGCACTTAAAGGTACAGAACATTTCATGTATGTCAGGTGTATTCTCTACTGTGCCTAAAGTGGCTGTTAGCATATCTTGGGCAATTAATAAATATTTGTTGACTTGAGTAATAAAATCCTCTGTAGTGGAATTGTTCATATTAGGTGTCATGGGTTGAATAGTGTCCCCCCAAAATTCATGTCCACTCAGAACCTCATAATAAGATCTTAGTCAGAGATAGGGTCTTTGGGATGTAATTAATTAAGGTTACGGAGATGAAATCATCCTGGATATAAGGTGGACCATAATGATTCTTATATTTATAAGAGAAAGGAGAGGGAGATTTGGACACACAGATGCAGAGAAGAAGGCCACATAAAGACACAGTCAGAGACAGTGATTGGAGTGATGATCTATAAGACAAGGAGTGCCAAGAATTGCAGGAAACCAGCAGAAGCTAGGGGAGAGGCATGGTTCCTTCAGAGCCTCCAGAAGGAACCAACCCTGGTGACAGCTTGATTCCAGACTTCTGGCCTCCAGAATTGTGAAAGAATAAATATCATCATTTTAAGCCATCAAGCTTGTGGTAATTTGTTATGGCAGCCCTAGGGATCTAATACAGTAGAAAATAATAGTCAAAGTAGATGACAGGGAGATGGTGTCTAGAGGTTGCTCAAGGTTCTGTTTAAAATGTAATGAGCCTTCACAGTGTAGTGTTGGGATGTGAAAGTTAAATGATTGGAATGGAGTTGAAATTTTGGAAAATACTCCAAAAATATATTTTTTCTCTTTACAAACTCAGTAAGGAAGTTAATGCATATAATGCAAAGAGAAGTAGAAAGACCTGAGTTTAAATTCTGTTTTGCCTCTGTGATCTAAGAAAGTTATTATTTCCCTTTACCTCAATTTGCCCATCTTTACAATAGGAGATGTGCTTATATACCCTGTTTGCCCTACTTACCCAATCTTCTCTACCCTTCTATACCCCACTCTATGTCATAGCAGTTAAAGTACATGCAGTGCATCTGCAGGGTCCCATGGCTCTGAATTCTGATTGAGTTCAGACAAGGGGAAGCTAGCAAGAGATAGATCTGGAAGGGTAGGTTATTTCCTTCCAATGAAGGCCTTATTTCCTTGGTTCCTGAGCATTGACTCTTCAGGCTAGAAGTTGTCACAGAATCCCTGATACAACTAGCTGCATGGTACTTCCTTGTTGATTGCCATTAGCTATGCCCATGGCTTTGTAAATAGTCCCTTTATTAAATTCTTTACAAATTAAAAAAAAAAATAGCTCTTGGATTTTTGCAGAACCAACACAAAAGTTTAATTCCTCCCAAACTAGCTTAGAATTATGTGACAGACACGCTCTTTGGAGAGTCCTTACTGAGATAACAAAGCCTCTCCCCCCCAAAAAAGCCAATTAACCCTCTAAGTTAAGCACATTTGACCCAATTAAAAGTTAAGCACCCCAAACACAAACAAACAAAAATATCATCAAGCCCCGTGTACACTTAATCCTCCTTATAACACTAACAGGTCCCTGCACCAATCAACAGAACTTCGCCAATTTCCTACTTTCTGTTGATAAAAATGCCTTCAAACCCCCAGCCTTAAAAGTTCCTTTCACTTTTTTAAGTAATTGGCTTCCTTGCTCCAGCAATCTTGGTGTCCTGAAGAAAATGCTGTAAACTGCAAACGACTCCAATCTGTCTTGCGACCCTGAGAAGGGTGCCATTTAATCATTGCTTTGCTTAAAGTGGGCCTGGTATTTTTTACTCCATTACTTCCATGCTGTTTTTCCTTGGTAGCTAATATGATATATGTGTGAAAAAATAAATAGACTTTGCAATCAGTTGGACACACTTATGTTTACGGTCTAGCTGTTGAGAAAGTTAATCTGTAAAATTGAGGTATTAATGGAACTCTCCTCATAAAATCGTTGAGAGGATTACACAAGATAATACATGTAAAGTGCTTCCCCAGTCCCTGGCTTATAATAAGTGCTCAATAAACGTCAGTTATTTTTATTACTCTCTTTGATCACATTTTCTAATTTCACCTGATTCCTTACTCTATTATGCCTAGATCACAAGCATTATATATGCAAGTACATACAGGGAGCATAACAGACTGAGTCTTTGATTACCTTAATTTACTGATAACTTTTTATTATCATTCAATGTGGCTAAATCAATATGTTTCTCCCCATTTCTCTCCTTTACAGCAATAGTTCATTCCTTGTTTGGGGTCTTTTAATAGGAAGTCAATGAACAAATCCGATTTGCTTTATTATTAGACTGAAATATGTTCAGAATCCATGCCCCAAAAGAACAAAATGTGAAATATGGAGCAGGGGATGCTGAAGTTCAAGTGATTATGGTGGCAGGCTCCTAGGAACTTCTCTGAGATTCAGGTAGCTTTATTCCTAGCAACAGGCTCGGGCTCAACATGGATTTATTTGTATCCCAAGGTGCTGCCATGACCTTTGTTTTAGTATTTACAAACCAGCTAACTGCTCAGCTGGAGTGCTCAGAGGGACTCTGGGATGAACTCCTACCAAAATATATCAAGCCTCCACTCTGTGGCTGGCATGGTGCCTGAAACTGTTGATGAGTTCTCTGTGTTCAAATGAAAGTATACCTGGGAGGGTTCTGGAGCCCTTCCGGCCTTAGAGTGGACTTATTAATTGGATGGATCTCCCCTGACCTTAGGAACAGATCTTTGGTGGAGGTGGAAAAAGGTAAAGGAAACTCCTCAGGTTTCAGGGAAGTTCCCAGGCAGGGCAAACAAGAGTGTTATTTCAGGCATGGCGAGCATCATGGTTCAATGTAAGTGAGGGAGCTGGGGGCAGGATTCAGAGGCAGAGGACATAGATTTAAGTTTCACTCTATCACTTGAGAGCTGTGCAGCTGTACACATTTGAAAGTCTTGAACTTCTGGGACCAGGAGCGTCCTTACTTCTCCAATGAGGATATTCCTTTATTCTCTACCTCATATTCAGGATGTTTGTGAGAATTAAATGAGGCAATATGAATGAAAGCCCTTTGTATACAAAAAACATCAGACAATACATAATGTTATTCTTCTTGTAATTACTGCTAATTTAGGATCTTGGGGAGAAATGACTGTCATAGATTTGAAATAGGGAAGCATAAAAAAGAAAGGCTATGAAGTAATAATCTTACTTCTTAGTTTAGGGTTTTAATATTATAGTGTTTTAGCTCAACAATTTTCCTATTTGGTATTTACAACCACACCATAACTTAGGCAGGGCTGGTGTTTTTTATCTGTGTTTTATGGATGGGAAGTCAAAAGCAACAGAAATGAATTGTCACATGTAAGATTTTTTTTTTTTGCACCCACTGATGGTTGAACAGCATGGGCAGTGTCAAGAAGCTAAAACTCACAGCAAAATACAAACGAAAAAGTACATTTTAAATATTTAGGGCAAAAAGTAGAAGGAAGTTTTGTTTGTTAATTGGGACCGTTGGACTAGTGTTGACACAATACAGTCAGAAAGTGAAACTTCCTAACTCATTTTGCTTCTCTAGCCTCCATTGTAGAGAATTTGATTGAACCAAAGAGATCGTGGTATTTTAAAATACAAACTCAGTAAAGAGCTGAGAAGGAAACCTTAGATTCCCTAAAACATTTTAAGAGCTTTGACCCAGACAAATATTAAATTCTGAAATAAATTACCAAATAGAAATGGTAAAAGAAGTAAGATATTATTATAAGCCTGATTAGGTTCATAAAATATAGGTCATGTCAGGCTAATCTAATTTTCTGAGTTTTCATTTTGTTAATCTACTGTCATTTGAGTGGTCAATAGAGGGAATCATCATATGATAGAGACATAAGATAAATCTCTTAAGATGTTGTGGTGAAGATGGAATATGAGGTACAGACAAGAAATAAATAGGAGAGCTTGACAGTTGGTTGAAAGATGATATCCAAAAAGTAGCCATTAATGAACTGATGTTGACAGGTATTGAAGTTTCCAGTGAATTGTCACAAATTCTGTCTGCAACATAGTTGTGGATCTGCGAATGCTTACAATGAACCAGAATGCACTTAGTGCCACACGAGGACGTGGACTTGGACTTTTTTGGACCTCCCATACTTCATTTTTCCAGAGGTCATCCTCTTTCATGACCCTGGCTCTGCTGATCAGTTCCTTCTTCTGCCTCAATCCTCTTTGTTGATGTTTTCTCAACCTTCCTTATTTAATTTTCTGGGTTTGAGTCAGCTCTTCCTCTTTTGGTAGGTGTCTCAGTATGCCAAGCCTGCTATAATAAATACCACACAATAGATTGGCGTAAATAACAGGAACTTATTGGCACACAGTTTTGGAGGCTTGAAGTCCTAAGTCAAGAGATCACCAGGAGATGTTTTCTCCTAAGTCTGTCACATTGTGGTGGTGGCTTGCTGGTAGTCTTTGGTGTTCCTTGGCTTATAGGTGCATCTCTACCGCTGTCATATTGAAATCTGTCTCCTGTGTCTTCTCCTCTGGCTTCTCCTACTTTCCTGTGCTCATAAGGACTTCAGTCATATTGCATTAAGGCCCTCCATGATTGAGTTGGGCCTTGACAACTTAAAAGATACTATTTACAAATAAGTTCCTAAAGGGTTAGGACTTGAACATGTCTTTGTTGAGGGACATGATACAATCTAGCACAGTAGGGCATTATGTGCAAATAGACAACTTGGTAATAGACCTATCCCTCAACTTCCTCAGGATTTTAGAATTTCCACATTCTGT
Organism: Cabassous unicinctus; assembly: GCA_029593785.1. NCBI lineage: Eukaryota > Metazoa > Chordata > Mammalia > Cingulata > Chlamyphoridae > Cabassous > Cabassous unicinctus. Next base: position 34,985 of record JAQZBX010013396.1, on the reverse strand, counting down.
GAGTTGATCTCATGGAAAATTCAGATTGATCAATATTTTTATCAATTTTGAAAATATGTAACATTTTTTATCATTTTATAAACACCAGGCATTATGCTCATTTTTTGCAGCAATATTGCATTTAATTCTCACAATAGCCCTGAGGTAAATGCTAATAAGTTCCATATGACAATCAAAGAAACCCAAGTTTCCACAGCTGGGAAGTACAACAGACAGGTTTGGAATTTACTCTGTCTGACTCCAAAGTTTGCACTGGATCCTACAGTTGGGTTATGACAATCCTATCACATGATAAAGTGGCAATGTAGGAATGACATTATGCTAAGAAGATTATGAATATGCTTGATAACATAATGAAGATAAAAAAAAAGTTTACAAGATTTAAATTTACCTACTGAGTATGCTGTCAACCTGGAATGGATTTTAGATGGGACCAATCAAGTTGGTAAAATAATCCGAAAGTCAGTTTATGTGAAGAAAGGTGAAAGAACTGAGGTGAAAAGCTAACATGACAATTTTGGAGAAAACTGTCTGTTTTCAAGTAATTAAAGGTTTATCATACAAAGGGAAAAATTCAGTTTATTCTGTGTAGTCTAGATTGTGGATCAAGAACTGAAAGTTATAGGAAGGTAGATTTCACTCCATTATAATAAAAAGTTTTTAATCAAGTGAATTGTCTGAAGATGGAATAATCTGCTCCATAAATTCATGTTCTCTTCTACAAAAGGTATTCAGTTCACCATTTACCTGGAATTTGTAGAGCAAATTTTTACTGAGTGGAGAGTTGGAATCATTCATGGTTCCTAAAGTACAGGGTTATGTCTCCCTGAAACCCACCAAAAATAGTGTTGCATCACATTATGGTATTTACTTTTTTATTTCCTTCCAATTCTTTTTATTCCACTCAGGAAGAAAAATCTCTGGATGATACTAGCATATCTCAAATATACCTATTGTATATTTATTTTGCATTTTTCCATTGCATTTTCTTTCTCAAGACACTTATTTTTCTGTTCACTACATCTGTTAAGTCTACTTCACAGAGATCATTTCCTTGCATAGTTTGTAGGGTTTTCCATGAGCTTGTCTTCTGGGAGATGTGGTTCCTCTGAAATGTGATTATGTCTCTACAAGAATGATTTGAGGTGCTTTCCTGCTGTATTAGCTAGGGATTTCTATGGCCCAGAGCTTTTTATGTGCCATTCACTAATATAAATTCAGACCTCACCCATGGATGGTATAGGACTGGGATTTTGCTTTCTTATTGGTGTCCTCTTTTTCTTCATGAGAAAATCAGTTTCCTTGCCATTGGACCATGACAATGTTTGGAAGTTTTCTGGTCTGTGAGAATAAACTATTTATAATTCCAAACTATTTGAGATTCCAAACCTTAAGCTGATGAATGACTGTAAGCTTTCCATTTTCCTCAGACAGTAGATATTAGAAGCCAAGTTCCTATATGTTCTAGTTTCCAAACCCCAAATTTAGTTTCTCTTACAACTATGGCTTTGATTTTATTCTTTGATTCCCACACATGGAGATTTCCCTTTCTCTATTTTGAGTTGACTGTGCAATAAACTGTTTAAAGTATATTTTTCCAGCATTCCCATGTGTTTTAAATAATGGGAATGGAGATGCTAGAGATCCTTATTGATATATCATTAATAACTCTCTATCTCTTGCTATGTTTCCATTTTCTAAAAGAGAGAGTAGACTTTAGGCTCATGCATTTTGTCATGGAATAGTATCTAGCTAAAATTTATTAACTTGGTTTTCATTTAAATTTAGCTTTACAGTATTTTTTCATTTTTGGAATGTGTTATTTTATTTCGTTTTTTGTAACAGCTTTTTTTGAGATATAATTCACATACCATTCACCTGCTTAAAGTGCACAATTAAATGTGGCAACCATCTTCACAATCAATTTTTGAACATTTTTGTCACCCAAAAAGAAACCCTTTACACTTTAGCTATCATCCCCTCTCCTCCCATCCACCCCCAGCTCTAAGCACCCAATCTATTTTCCCTTTAGATTTGCCTATTCTGCTCATTTCCTATAAATGATATGTGACCTGGTGTGAGTGGCTTTTTTCTCTTAACATAATGTTTTCAAGGTTCTTCCATGCTGTAGCATATACCAGTACATCATTCCTTTTTATGGCTGAATAATATTCCATTGTATGGATATACCACATTTTCTTTATCAGTTCATCAGTTTATGGACAGGTTATTGGGCTGTTTTCATCTTTTGGCTATTATGAATAATGCTGTTATGGATATTCATGTGCAATCATTTGGACATATGTTTTCATTTCTCTTGAGTATATACCTAGGAGTGGGTATATCCCTTAGGTATATATGTAGGAGTGAGTGTGTTACAAGGAGTAGAATTGCTAGGTCAAATGATAACTTTACTTTTAACTTCTGCGAAAATGCCAGACTTTTCAATGTGGTTGCAACATTTTTCACTTTCACAAGAAATGTATCAGGGTTCCAAATTCTTCACATCCTCTTCATTGCTTATTATATTGCTGGTTGATTATAGCCATCCTAATAGATGTGAAGTGGTATTTCATTGTGTGTGTGTGTATGTGTGTGTGTGTTTCATTTCCTTGATGACTAACGATGGTGAACGTCTTTTTATTTGGCCATTTGTATATCTTCTTTGGAGAAATCTCTATTCAGATGCTTAGCCTATTGCTTAATTAGGCTCTTTGTCTTTATGTTATTGAGTTGTAAGGTCATGAAAATTTATCCTTGTGTTTTCCTTCAAGAGTTGTATTGTTTTATTGCTTTTACATTTACACTCTGATTGGAACCAGATTATCTATCAAACTGTTTTTCCCCAAATTTTTATTTTGAAAATTTTCAAATCTATAGAAAAATTGTAAGAATAATACAATGAATATTCATATTCCTAAGCTTACCAATGATTAAACTTTTGCTACATTTTCTTTATCTCTCTGAAAATAAATTGCCAACATCCTGACTTCTCTCACTACTTCAACACTAATCTTTTGTAAAAAAGATCTTCTCCATAACAACAATAATTAAATGAGATCACTTAACAAACAAGCCATATTCAAATATCTCCATTTGTGTAACAAATGTATTTTATAGCTCTTCTAATTGCTTTTTTAAGATGTTAGTATTCATGATGAAACTGATACTAAGAAAGATATTATGCCTTCTTTTTAAAATGCTTTACCTTATATGAAGAGCAGACTCCCAAAGAAGAGATTTGGGGAAAATAGAGACAGAAAATCCTGAGTTTGTGAGGACAGTTATGAAGAAGAAAACATTTTAAGACTAAAGCTACTCAGGGTAGTAACTGACAATAGTTGTGCTGTGGGCTGTGGGTGAAAAAAAAAGGGATATATAAAGCAGGGGAAATTGTAATTAAGGGAAACCACTGAATTAAAGGCTTAAAGTTGAAACTATTGGAGGTAGAGGGTTTTAAACCAGAAATGTTTCAATTTATAGTAAAGTTCTTTTGTTTTGGTTTGGTTTTTTCCCCCTAAACAGCATATTTGGCAGTGGAGGACATAGTGTGGGATAAAGAAAGTCAACAGAAAACTATGGATTCATGGCCGTAATATTACAAAAGATGCCAGCATTCCCTAAAGGGCGGTGCAGCAGGATCTGTTTCTCCCCTTAGCCCCTGCCCGCACTTAAACTCCTGCTCCTCGTTTGTTCACGTTAAGCAACAAAATTCGTTGAGCCCTCTCCATGTGCCAGGCATTTGCTAGGCATGGGGGCAGTGACAATGAAAACGCAGATAGGGTTCTTCTCGAAATTCACATTCAAGAATGGAAAATAATACTGGATAAGTAATTATATCTGTCATCGGTTTTTTGAAGAAGAAATACAGAACACTGTAGATGCTTTTGAAGGGGATTGTACTTAGGGTCAGGGAAATCCTTCCTAAGGAAGTATCCTTAAGCTGAAACCCAAAGGTTAAGATTAATCTGGGGAAGGAAGTAGGGAGGAAGATGAGGAAAAGTGACCAGAGAACACCATGTGAGTGAAAATACGAGACAGGAAAGAACGTTTCCAAATGGGAGGGCAATTTTTTAAAATGGTAAATTTTTTCTTTGTCCCTTAACCTTCTGTACCCTCGCCCTTTGCCAACCAACCGTTGCTTCTTATTCCTTCCCTTTCCTTTATGTTTCCTTCCACTCTCACTCTTTTCCTTAGTTCTAAAGTCTCAGGCAGTAAGATTGGAAGGCAGGGTCTGATAGTGTGGGGAAAGTTTAGGTTGATCTTGGCACCCCTTAGAATACCTTAACTGTAGGCCCCATGCCCACTTTTTGCTCAGCTGCTTCTTTGTCCACCTTCCTCATGTTGGGAATTGCTCATTGGCTCTGGGCCTCATTTTCTGTCGAGTTGTGGGCTGCTTCACAATGTTGGTGGATTGGTTCAACACAAGTTACAGACTCTCTCATTTAATTCCTTCTTTAATACTCCCACACAGAGCTCGGTTCTGTTTACCATTGTCACTCTTGGGCTTCAACACTCTCCTCTCTCTTGTGTTGGGGGAAGGATTCATCATGTGCAGACCATAAACCATCATTTGCTGCAAAGCTTCATCCAATACTGGATGATGAACATATTGATTCTCCTGGTGGAGGCTAAGCACGTACATACAGACACAAAAATTTCCCTGTGTTTATTTTTGTTTTACTATGTGTTTAGCTAGTTTGTTCTGGGCACAAGCCCCAGTTTGTATAAATTTGTTTTGAGGTTGTTTGTAAAGCTACCCAGATAGGCTCTGGGGAGGAAAGGAAGAAGCCCCAGTAGATTAAGTATGTAGAAAGTCATGCATTCATGGGTTTCAGCCAAAATCAAACAACCAGTCAATTCCAATGACAGACTCAACACCTTTAGAATGCAAGCTCTTTGATGGCAGATATACTATTAGTTATGTATACTGCTGTCTCCTAAAAATACAACAGTACCCATCTCATGGGAGTTATTTAATTAATATGTGTTCAATAAATGGATGAACACTGGCAATGGTAAGATTTGGAGACAACTACTTGTAAAGAAATCAGTGTGCAGATTACATTGAGATTCTTTCCTTAAAGAGATGCACTAGATATCAGTATGTATTATTATCTACATACACTGTTTCTGCTTTCCCCCAGTATGGTTTTATGTCTGGACCCTCCCAGGAATGCCTCCTCTAAGTTACTTTCAAAGACAACCACAAGCTTGGGACAATGCACTTGTCAGATTTGAACTTTTCCATCATTGGAGAAGAAATTTTCCCTGATGTGTTCTTTCAGGTCAGTTTGTTTGCATCACTGTCATGAAGTGAACAATGACTGGACCTAACTGCTAAGTGATTTTTGGTGCTGGGTAGACACTGCTGGGTTAGCTGGTCCCAGCCCCAAATATCTTTGCTAAGATGCTGGGCTTCCCCACATGGTCCTGATACCCATAGTTGGAGATGACAGAGACCCCACCCCAGAACTCAGGGTATCAGTCAGGACAAATTGCAAGGTTTTTCAGAACTCAGGGAGGTCACCAGTAATGCCTCTTGGTGCCTGGTGTCCAATCTCTAATCCAGCCTGTCTCCTAGCAGCCCTGGTTATGCTGAACATCCTGGTTATTGGTTTAGGAACTTAATCTGATTTTCTCCAAACTCTGACTTCTCTGAAAGGGGATACTGGTATTATTGAAAGAGTGCGGGACTAGTAAATATGAAACTAATTCCAACTTTGTTTCACCTTGAACATTTTTTTTTACCACTGTTGGGCTCCAGTTTCCCTGTTTGTTTGAGAGGATGTATATGGACAAAATGGTTTCTAAGTTTCTTTCTACTCTTATGTATTAGTCAGCCAAAGGGGTGCTGATGCAAAATGCCAGAAATTGGCTGGTTTTTATAAAGGATATTTACTTGGGGTAGAAGCTTACAGTTACCAGGCCATAAAGCACAATTTACCTCCCTCACCAAAGTTTATTAACACGTGTTGGTGCAAGATGACTGCCGACGTCTGTAAGAATTCAGGCTTCCTGGGTTCCTCTCTTCCTGGGGCTTGACTCTCTCCAGAATCGGCTGCTCTATTATCTCCACAAGGCCAGATGTAGACTCTCAGGTGAACAGCTTGTTTCTTTTCCTGGGACCTTCTCTCTTTCCTCACGACCAAGCTCCTCTGTGTGCTTACTTCCTGGGGCTCCAGCTCAAGACTCCAACATCAAAACTCCAACTCTGTCCTTTGCCAGGTCTTTTATCTATGAGTCCCCACCCACCAAGGGGCAGGGACTCAACACCCTGCTGATATGGCCCAATCAAAGCTCTAATCATAATTTAATCACATCTAGGTACAGACAAGTTTACAAACATAATCCATTATCTATTTCTGGAATTCATAAATAATGCCAAACTGCTACACCTTAGATCCTATAGCTTTATCTGGGCCCTAGATGGGTCCACACCAGAACATATGGCTCCATTTTCTATTGCTCTGGAAGATAGCTCTTTTATCCCATTGGTGGTATTTAACTTCATGTCTCACAAGTCTGTTTCTTTTTCTATAATTTACAGCTGAGACTCTATACCAAGCATTGTCAGTATATGGTATTTTATTTTTTCTACCACCTGCCAAACTGTCATACAACTCTCAGGAATTAGCTATCTGTGCCTTCCTTCCCTCGATTAAAGCTTATAGTAGCACTAATGGGACCTAGAGGCTTGTTTACTCAAGGATGTGGTTGAAAACGGGCACAAGGGCTGAGGCAGAAGGAATATTCAATAAACATCAAAGCTATAGTTTCAGGTGGTAATTGTGTTACAAGCAGGTTTACATACCAGCACTCTGTTATTTTGATTTCATAAATTTAAGGTGCTAAAGTAAGTGTGATTCCAAAGTAACAATTTTCTTCCTTCAGTAAGAAGGGAAGAAATGACAAGTGATCTCATAAACCAAGGGATAAGGAAGTGTTTATTATTTCTTTGACATCATACTTACTATTTTCTAATTACTCAAACTCCAGCTGAGACCAAAGCAGAGGCTGCACAACATCTGGTCATCTGAAGAAGAAAGGGAAGATTCCACAGTTGGGGCTTTGCAACTATGGCAACTTAGGGGCCAGAGTCTTGGGGCCCCTTGGCCTCCATATTGGCTCAAGTGCCACCTGCAAGGTATATTCAGTCATCACTGGATGATTCTGTAGAAACACTCACCAGGTGTTGCCTTGGTGTGAGATGACTGAGGATTTTACTGCGGATCTGAGCATGCTCAGGATGCAGTGTTTCCATCTCCTGACAATGCTCTGTACCTTTCATTGGACCCAGAATGCTTTCAGGAGGGCTATATTGAACTGAGGAGATTTTGCAGACCAGGAGTCAGAAAACACGTGCCATCTCTCACTGCCTTAAACTGGCATTTGACACAACTCACTTCAGAGCCCTGATTTCTTTCCCAGGTTGACCTGCCTCACAGGATTCTTTCCCCCATTTTTTAAAACTTAATTTTGAAATAATTTTAGACTGACAGAAGAGCTGCTAGCCTTAAAGGATTTTGCAAGTGTCAAAAGACAAGAGAAAATATTTTGAAGTGTTTAAAAAATACATATTTAAGTTACTGCTGAGTTGGCTCTTGTCCCACTATGTCTACGTAACACCTTGATCAGGGCACTAATTTTGGAATAGTAGACTTTTTCATTTACATATTTTATTCCTTTTTATTTTCTTAGAAGTCAGGGCTGTGTCCAATTTATTTCCATATATATTTTTCTACTGCCTGAATGAGGATTTTAGTCTTCAATGTCCAGACTTCTTTAGCCTGGACTATTTCAGTCCCATCTGAGCCCAGATATGCATCTGTCAGGGCTTCTTTCTAACCCCTGTGAGCTGTCACAATGATAGCTAATAATGGATGGATTTTAAAAGCTGGTACCAATGACTGTATCATGGCAAGATCTCCTTCTCCTTTGTAGGAATACAGCAAGGATGCTTGTATGAAGAAAGAGAACTTTACCCCAGGGCTTTTCCTTTTTCCTCCTCTTTTAAATTTTTCATCTTCCAATGATTTCAGCATCTTGCTGTCTGCAGTTCCTAAACAAGTTCTTTAATAGAGAGTCACTTTGACATGCCTAAGACTGGGACTTTTGTAGATAATAAAAGGAACCACTTAGCTCTCTGGCTTTGCTAATTTCATAGGTTTTGGAGTCATACAGACCTAGTTCTATCTCTTCTACTAACTAGCAATGGAACCTTGGAAAAGTTACCGAAACTTTCCAAGAATCAGTCTCTATAGCTGAAAAATGGCAATAAGGATATAGCTATGAGATTAAATAGGAATAATGCATACCAAATGCCTGGCACATAGTCAAAGTATGTCTAAAGAATGATAGCTATCATTGTGAGTCTTTAAAAATAAAAAAACATTGAATTTCCCACCTGACCAAGATGATGGAGTTAGAAGTGTCAAGGATCCATCCACCCACAGAAGCTTTAAACAACCATCAAGAACTGGTAAGAACATCTTTCTCAAATGTCCAGCAAAAAACAGCTAAAGGATTGTAGTAACAGGGTGAGCACCAGAACAAGAAAAGGCCATTTCCAAGTGGTAGGTTCTTATGGTGCCCCAGCTGGCCCCTCACTGTTTGGTGCAAGACTGGGCCACGATCCCAGTGTGAATCTCTGGTCCTGGTTCAGGAAGGAACAGAGTAAGTCTCTTGTCCATACTGGAATCATGTAGGTCTGGTTGGTGCAACCTGTCTGGTAGATACAAGCTTAAGGAACAGATGCCTTAGTGTCCAAATTCCAATGAGAACACATTAAAATATCAACATGTCCAGGTTTCAGCAAACGATTACAACCCATATAAATAAACAGTAAGTAATGGCACAGTCAAAGGAGAAGATTAAAGCATTAGAAACCATCAAGGAAGAGGATCAGACCTTGGACATTCCAGACAAAGACTTTTAAAAAATGGTCTGAATTATGCTTAAAAGTTAAATGAAAACATGGACTCAGAACTAAAGGAAATCAAGAAAATCATAGATGAATACAAAGAGAATATCAATAGAGAAATGTAAATGGGAATCAAATGTAAATGGGAATCAAACAGAGCTGAAGACCACAGTGTGTGGGTCTGCACAGCAGATTGGAGCTGTCAGAAGAAAGAATCAGTGAACTTGAAGATAAGACCATTGAAACCGTCCAGTCTGTAGAGCAGAAAAAGGAAAGTAAGAATAAAAGTGAACAAATCCTGAGAAACCTGTGGGACACCATCAAATGTTCATTGCTGGATTCCTGGAAAGTGAAGAAAGAAAAGGGCAGAGAGAATATTCAAAGAAATAATGGCTGAAAAACTTCTCAAATTTGATGTAAGAAATAAATATACACATCCAAGATGCTCAACAAACTCAAACTGGATAAACCCAAATAGACCCACCCTGTGCCATGTTATAATCAAACTATCAAACTACAAAAATAAAGAGAGAATTCTGAAAGCCACAAGAGAGAAGCTACAGAAGAAATACAAAGGAGCCTCAATAAGGTTAAGTGCTAATTTCTCATCAGAAACCATGCAGGCAAGAAGGTAGTGGGAAGACATTTGAAGTGCAGAAAGCAAAACATTTCCAGCTGAGAATTTTATATTTGACAAAGCTGTCTTTCATAAATGAGGAATGTGGCAGTTTGAGATTATTTTATGAATCCCAAAAAGGGAAGGATTATGTTTGTAAACTAATCTATTCCTCTGGGTGTGATACTCTTTGATTGTATTAAATTCAGTTAGGGGCCTCTGATTAAGTTTACTTGATAAAATCAATTTAGGTCTTCTAATTGAACTATGTCAGTAAGTATAACTCAGGTTGAGTCCCTGCTCCTTGGTGAGCCAACCTAAATGGACACTCACTCAAGAAGACACACGGGAAGAGAGAGAGCTCTGTTGTGTTTGATCCTGGGGTCCTGGGGGGAGATGAGCTATTTGCCTGATAGCTTACAGTTGACCTTGGGAAGAGAGTCGAAACTGATATAGGAAGCCGGGAAAGACAAGCCCCATGCCAGCCTACAGCTGTGATCAGGAAGAAGCTGCACTCATGGAGCCTCAAGAGGAAGAGGAAGCCCAAACAGGAACGTTGAAACCCAGCAGAGATTACCCACCATCTTGCTTCAAAATGTGGCAACTGACTTTGGTGAGAAAGCAACCTTGAGTTTGACTCTTTAGGGCCTTGTAACTGTAAGCTTTTACCTCAAATAAATACCTTTTTTAAAAGCCAACAGATTTCTGATACTTTGCATCAGCACCCTTTTAGCAGATTAATACAAGGTGGGACTATGACATTCCCAGAAAAACAAAACTGAGGGACTTAATCACCGTTAGACCAACCTACAAGAAATTCTGCAGGTTGCAAGGAAAGGACATTAGACGATTGACTGAAGCCACATAAAGAAATAAAGATCTCTGGTAAAGATAATGACATAGGTAAATGTAAATGCCAATACTATTATATTTCTGATTTGTAACTCCATTTTACCTCCTACAGGATCTAAAATGTAAATGCATAAAATGTAATGGTAAATCAATGGGCTGGGACTTATAATGTATAAATATGTAATGAGTGACAAAGACTACATTAAGGTTGCAGACAGAGAAGTGTAGAAACATAATTTGTGTACACTATTGAAGTTAAGGTGGTATCAAAGCAAACAAGATTGTTATACATTTAAGATATTAAATTTAAGCTCCATCCTAACCACAAAGAAAATACAGAATATGCAAACTCATAGAGACAGAAAGTAGAGTACAGTTTGCCAGGGATGGGGGTCAAGGACAATGGGGAGTTTATGCAAAATGAGCGTAGGGTTTTTGTGTGGGGTGAAGGGAAATTCTAGTAATGGATGGTCATGAGGGTACTGCAACAATGTGAATGTGATTAATCCCAATGAATGGTACACTTTGGAGGGGTTGAATGGGAAGATTTAGGTTGTATATTTGTTTACACAATTTTTTAAAAGAAGGTAAGATAAATAGAAGATATGACAATTAAATGTAATATGTGATCCTGGATGGTATCAGGGAATGGAGGAGAAGACCTCAAAAGGACATTATTGAGACATAAGAAAAACTTGAAATAGAGAGCACAAGCTTTATTTCAATGTTAAATGTCTTGAAATTTATAACTGCACTTAAGGTGATTACATAAGTGAATATCCTTGTTCACAGGAAATGTACATGGAAGTATTATGTGTTCAAGGAGTATGATGTGTGCAACCTGCTCTCAGAAGTTCAGAAAGTAGAGATAGAGAGTTAGAGAGATAGAGAGATAGGAGATAAATAGAAATAGAGAGATAGATAGGATAAGAAAGCAAGGAAGCAAAAATGAAAGAAAGAAAGAAACATCAAAGGTTGCAAAATGTTAAAATTGTGAATCTGGTTATTTCGGGGTGCAGCTGGGGAACTGTTGGAGTTCTGTATATGGGGTTTGAATTATTTTTTTAGCACTGTCCTGTAAGTTTGAAATCTTTTGAAAATAAAGTGAACAATTAAAGCTTTTTATTTTTAAAAAGTCAAGTCTGATTTTTTATTCCTATAATCTTGAGGTTAGTTATTCCTATAATCTTGAGGTTAGTTACCTTTACCATTCATCAAAATGCTAACTATTCAATAACATTTGGAATTGTTGTCTCTGGGGCTGGACTTTTTCTTGGATTATAATTTGATGTAATTTCTCATCAGAGCCAAGGGTGGCCACAGAATTAATCTCATCACCTGGATGTTAATAAAATGACTCCATATATATAAATTACAGAGATAAAAATAGATTAAAAGGATAGAGAGATTGAGAGATGACTACTAAGGGGCAGGATTTTTGTTTGTTTTTGTTTTTTGTTGTGTTTTTTTCCTTTTTTGTTTTTTCTGGTGTGATGAAAATGTGATTACCAAATGCCATTCCATTGGTTGTACACTTTAGATGGATTGTATGGTTTATGAATATGTTTCAATAAAATTGTTAAAAAATAAAATGACTCCATATTGCAATTCAAATCTTCAGATAGATTATCAGGTTTCCCTGGGCTTTCTTTTGGATCTTCCAGAATAGAACAGGAACTGCTAACAGAGCTCTCTATCTCAGCCTCTTCCTCATCCTTTCCCAACCGTTGAAATGAAGCATGGGAAGGACTTGATGAAATGATTCCTAGTACATGCTCAGTAAACAGTAATTATTATCATTCTAGAAAGTGTGCTTATTTTAGGAATATAAATAAAATATATTATTAAAACTAATTTCATTTGTTTCTTTTACATTTTTCGTTAATCTGGTGACTACTGATGTGGCTCCTACTACCATTCATGACTTCCTCAATCCCTCCCCCTCCCCCGGGCATATGGACCTTACATTAGTCTACTGGAGACAGAGATTTGGGGCATTAGCTGGTAGAAGACATTGGAGTTACAGAGTCCGAGTATCCCCTTCACCGCACAGAACATTATCACCTTTCGTGAGTCTATGAAGAGTTAGGTGTTCCTCTCCCATAGTTTCTGACCTGCTTTCTCACTTCAATTTTTAGACCGCTTTCTGGAACGAAGAGGTCACCTTCACCCTTTGCCCTGTCTGAGTCCCTGATGCCCCTTCTCTCTTAGGGCTGGTCCTTTATCCCCATTCCTGGTCTTTGGCCTGGAAATCTGCTAAATATATACATTTCCTTGGGACCACGGTTGTCTGGTTCCTAAATATTTCATATCAGCTACACTTGCCACAGCTATACTCTACCCTACTGAGCTAATGACTGAATTCTTCCTGAACAGGCTACATCTCACTAACGGCATAGGCATCAGCATCTGTGGCTGAAGAAGCACTGCCTTCCTTTTACCCTCTGGAAGCCTTCTGTAATGAAGACAAAGAATACTTCAGCCCTGAGACCATATGTCACTTTAGTAGTTCACATGTGTTTATAGCATCTTCAGACTCCCATTCTTGTTCACGTAGAATTAAATGACCTAAGGAAACCCTTACAAAAAGCAAGCCCCTTCCAAGCATCTCTGTCTCCATGTTGGGTTCCTAGAATTTCTCCGTGGTGAGGACCCAATCCTCACACATGCCTAGGAACCACCTGGGCTTCCGGACACTCACAAGCCTCCTGCTCCCAGCCCATGATCACAAGGTTTTACTCACAGATGCTTCTATTAGCAGAGGTGCCAAGAACAGAACCAGTATGGATATTTTTAAGCTTCATTTGTGCAAAGATCCCCAGACTAAGACTTAGGAGGCATGAGTTCTACTCACAACTCCCTGTACCTTTGAGCGAGACATGTAACTTCTCTGGATCGGCGTTAGGCACTGGTATCTTTAACCTCTGCTACAGGGGATGCTGTCAGGTTTGGTCCTTGGTTAATGAATTCCACTCGTCCTCCAGGCTTGGGGGCTTCCATTTTGACAATCATTAGACTGGATAAGCTCATAGGCACGTTTCATTTGACCTGCACTGTGTTTTATCTTGAAATGAATTGGGCTGCCTTCACCAGGCCTGCCTCTCTCCATCTCCCCCATTCCCTACCACTCCGTTTTGTCTCCCACCTGCCCAAATTCATAAACACTTGTCCCTGGAGGCATATAAATTTTTGATTACAGGTCCAACTTATGTAGCCAATGTCCTCAGGGTTTATGAAAATTAAAACAACCACCCGGGGCTCCTTTTCCAAAATGAAAAGGGGTTGATTAGAAAAAAATTAAATGAAAGACTTACTTCTAGATCAAAGAACTATGTCTATGTGGCAATGGCTAAAATCAGGCACTCCCTCCAGGCTCTGTTCACTGCCATCTGTTTTATTATCAAGACACAAGCGGCCCAGCTCAGCTCTGCTCCTCTGCAATGCCACCCAGGCCCCAGCTGTCAATTTCTGGGATGTGGTCAGCAAGAGAAGGGCTGAGATTTTGCATAATTGTCTTGCACCTGCAACTTTGAGGCAGGCTGGAGCCAATTCCAGTTTATGCTAAACTGTGATTTGAAATTCCTGCTTTTTCTGTCCCAGGACCTCCCTACCTTCCTGGGAGCAGGGTTTACCACCATCAGTCATGGGTGGCATGGTGGGGGAAGGGGCTCGGGGGGCAGTGGCTATTGTAGTGGAAATAGTTCAAAGCTGAAGTGCTGGAATGTCACTTCCGGGATTAGGTTACAAAAGACTAAAAGTTTCCTCTCTTGCTTGCTCTCTCATATCTCTTGCTCCACAGGAAGCTGGCTGCCATGTTGTCATCAACCTTTTGCAGAGGCCCAGCTGACGAGGGACTGATGTCTTCAGCAGTCAGTGAGGGTCTGAGATCTGCTCACAGCTCTGCCAATAGCCATGTGAGTTGGCCTGGAAGTGGATCTTCTCCGCTTTGGGCCTGGAGATAGCCGCAGCCCCTGTGGGCACCTTGCTTATCACCTTGCAAGTGACCCCCAGCCGGGTAAACAATCTAAACTACAATCTGATTACTGATCCACAGAAACTGTGAGATGTTTCTGTTTTCAGCCACTAAATTTTGGGATCATTTATAATGCAAAAATAGATTCTAACACAGCCCTTGATTATTGAAGCATCAGAATACACATCAGAAGTAAGGAAAATATAAGTGAAGTGGTCCAGACCCGGAATCAGGCTCTGTTTCATCTCTTAATTGGTTTGGTGTCAGAGGCCAGAGAAGTGATATCAAGTTCCACACAGGTTGAACTCACCTGAAAGGGGAAATGCACAGGTAAAAAGCAGAGCTCTTCATTTCTCTCTGTCCAGGTTGATCTTCCACATCTTATCTTTGTGCCTGGTGCAACTTGAGCTCATCAGCTCTCCGAAAACAAAGAGTTGGAGATGTAGACACCTTGTAGGACAAAGAAGGCAAGAAGGAATGCTTTATCCTTGGTCAAATTTAAAACTCTACCCTGAGCTGAGATAGCCTGGTTGCACCAGTTTTTAATTTTTTTAATTTTTTTTAATTTTTTCAATTTTAATACAATGCCTTTTTTCATATAATAAAAATCTCTCTTTTTAAATTTGTTTAATAAATTTATGTTTCAAATATTTTACTCTATTCAGAGACTGGTTAAAATTCACCTGCAATTTTTGTAGTTATCTATGTGGCTTCAGTTTTCATATTTAAATCATTGATACACAAAGTTGTTTTTTTTTTTTTTTTTTTTT